>JAXCGZ010011663.1:40000-81182 GCA_037179515.1 Halocaridina rubra | reverse complement strand
ATAATTACTACTTATGATTCATAACTCTATCTATATACAAAAGCTGTAGTAATGATGATGGTGGTAATAATAATAATAATAATAATAATAATAATAATAATAATAATAATAATAATAATAGTAATAATAATAATGATAATAATAATAATAATGATAATAATAATAATGATGATGATAATAATGATCATGATGGTGGTAGCAATGGTTGTGATAATAGTGATAATGGATTAATTGACGTAATTCTCTCTCACGTACATAATTTGAAGGGTGGAGAGGGGGAGAGGCTTTCAGTCTTTCTCTTTCTTTTCCTTCCAAATTTATCCTCCATTATATGGCACTGTGTTTGTGTGTATGTATGTATGTATGTTCAGGTTTATATGTGTACGTATATGCAATTAAGTACATGCACTTTCCTCTGCTGTGTTACCCTCAGATGACAATGATGTGTATGAGTATGCATGGATGTGTCTTTATCTGTAGTAAGGACGAATAACTCCTTTTGCTGAAATGAATACCACAAACTCTCTCTCTCTCTCTCTCTCTCTCTCTCTCTCTCTCCTTGATACTGTGCCGGCTGATTCATGGATTGGCCGTAGACTACCCACCTCGTCGAGCTCCACCTACTGTGAACTGAATGCCATCTTGGATGCCGTGACTCTCCTTGTTCGACGACGAGTGAATGGGGTAATAATTTGTGACTCCCAATCGGCCCTACAAGCCCTATCCTCGCCAAGACCTATCTGTGGCCGTGCTGTGGGAAATATACTATGTCGCCTCGCGGCCGCTCGGGATGCTTCTCTTGTTGTGTCATTTGTGTGGACTCCATCCCACATTGGGCTGACTGGCAACGACACAGCTGATCGTCTTGCCAAGGTGGCCTGTATGCTGGATGGGCATGCTGTGGACGCTGAGCCCTCCCTCCGATGCCTACGTAACATCATCTACTCAGCTGGGTTTGCCATGACGGTCCAGCGCAGGGACACGGAGAGGGCCAACAGTGTGTCCATACAGCACCATGATCACTTCCTTCACAGTCGCTACAAGTATCGCAGACGCGGGTTAATGGTGCGGAAAAACAATGTAGTTAGTGCTCGGCTCAGAATGGGGTATCGGCCTTTATGGCAGGTCTCCCAGACTCTAGATATGCCACAGTACACCTCCTGTACATTATGCGACCGAACTAATGCTAACACTCTTGACCACTATTGTCTTCAGTGCCCCGCAGTGAGAGATGTTTTACCACGAGGTCAGAACTTAATACAGATCTGCTCTTTTTTACTTAATGATGACAACCTTGATGTTATTCTTGCTCGTTTTCCTCACTTTGGTGGCCATTAATTATATTGAATTATACATATATTTTCTGTATGTTGCTATATAATTCTGTTTGTGCATTCTGCGTTTCTCTGAGCTTTACTTTTGCATATAATGTACTCTGTGCTGCCATTCTGTGAGTTGTGTGTTAGTATGCAGCAATGTTTTATCAATATGTACACCTCCCTGTAAACCATGTTCAATTCTTGGTTTTATATCCATTTGAAGCATTATTTGTATGAACTCATGTAATGTCTGACGCCTTGGCGCAATAAATTAATAAAATAAAATAATAATAATCTCCTTGATATGTATGGCTATGAAGCCCCAGTGGTGTTTCTATTGCTCATCTAATTAATGCATGCATATATATATATATATATATATATATATATATATATATATATATATATATATATGTGTGTGTGTGTGTATGTGTGTGTGTGTATGTGTGTGTGTGTATGTATGTGTGTGTATATATATATATGTATGTACCTACTTATTATTCTAACCTGAAAATTGTATTCTATATCTGCTTCAAATTGTCTGCAGTAGTACGGAATTTAAATGATAGCACTCAACAAGGGCTATTGAAAATATTGTCACAATGATTACTCTTCAAGTACTCTTCAATTATTACACTATATTTTATTATTAATTACTTGCTATGATATTTTAAATTAATTGCAAATTCTATTAGTATGTTATTTTTACATAACCACATAGATTGTAATGTTATCAACTGCAATATGACTGGGAGTGCCCATGTGCACATGTCCCCATGTACAGTTATCTGAATAAATTAAAAAAAAAAAAAAATTAGAGCCAATACTCATATTTTCAGAGGGGTTACAAGTCTTCAACATTAACAGACACTCTTAACAGTAATAACAATAATAATAATAGTCTCCGTGGCCACATGGTAGCGTCCGCGACTCTGTGTCGGCAGGTCGAGGGTTCGCGTCCCGTCACGGACTGAGGTTAGTAAGGGCATACACTCAGAGTAACGATTACATTTGCCAAAACTAGTTCTTCGCAAGAAGGCAACCGTCCTAGCTATTGGTAGAAGAAAGGAGTCCGTGACGTAAAACCGCATCGATAATAATAATAATAATAATAACGTTAAACTATGACAGCCTGACTGAGACAATGTTCTTGCTTAAGTAGCACATTATCTGAAACAGATGCAGACAAGCATCATCTACGTTGTGAAAAACGCTATATGGCATGGAGGCTACTTTCTGTGCATCTTACAACTGCAAAACAAATTTGGAATCTTGGAATCTGGGGAGAGAGAGCGAGAGCGAGAGAGAGAGAGAGAGAGAGAGAGAGAGAGAGAGAGAGAGAGAGAGAGAGAGAGAGAGAGAGAGAGAATAATCGTACTTGAAGATCTGAAGTATGACAACGTATTATAAGCAAATACATAAAATTACTAACCCTATACAAACACATAGGCCTATGCAAGCCAGCGTTTATAAATGTCAAAAAGTACTCAAACACATAGATCAAGTTACTCTCCTGACAACAACAACAACAACAACAACAACAATAATCATCATCATCATCATCATCATCATCGTGGAGAGAAGAAGTAACTGGAGTAAGGCCGAAATGAAGACTTAAAATATGATGGATGGTTGGGTTAAAAGCACAATAGATGTACATGGTATGTCAGCGGGGCAGGTCAGACAATGTGCATGAGATATGAATGAGTGAAGAGATAATGCATATAGATGACGCCGGTCAAAGGGATTTCTCGCACCTGCTAGCTCAGTAAACAAGGATGGGTGGATGTGGGAGATGCTAAAAGATGTGGTGGTATGGATAAGCCAGTTATGGATGTTGGGCCTCATGCCAGACGAACCTTGCCCACTTAGCGGATGATCCAAGCAATGTGGTGGTGGAGGTGCAGTGTGGCAATTCTGTATCCTTAAGGAGCTAAGAGGAGTGACTGGAGTAAATTTGCTTCTGGGATGCTTTAGAGATTGCGGCCATTGTGTATGAATGTATACGTGTACACACACACACACACACATATATATATATATATGTATGTATGTACGTATTAAATGAGACTTTTCAAATGGGAGCTTTATCAGTCATTGAAACCCGAAGACTTGAAGACACTGTGCCTCCATAAAAAGTACATCAAATGGTGAACCTGTTGAGTAGTACTCAAGAGATGTCGATATCTTCTTACTTCTTATATCGAAGAAGTGATAAGCTGAACAAACAAACTTGCGAGTTGAATTCAAGACTTAATGGGAGAGAGTTATATCCACTGCGCTAACGAAGGGTGATAGGAGGAAGAGGAGGAGGAGGAGGAAGAGGAGGATTGTTATATTCGCTGTGCTTAGGATTAGTCTCGTAATATAAACAGAGAAATGTGTACAGTATCAATCAAGTTGCTACTTCTGAATAGTCGGTTAGGTTATGTAAGGCGATTATGATATATCACAATCGTCCCAAGAGCCACCTTGATCCGCAGCCAGTTCCTGCATTAAACACGACACTTTTTTTACGTTTTGTGTCCACGATAAAACACCATTGGCATGGGGGTATAAGCTGACAGGATGGAGCTGTAATAATAATCATATAAAATTAATAATAATAATAATAAAAATTAAAATAATAATAATAATAATAATAATAATAATAATAATAACAATAATAGTAATAATAAAACTAATAGTAATAAATTATGAATTTTATCACTTTAAACCTATGGACACTATTTTTTCTGTAATATATATATATATATATATATATATATATATATATATATATATATATATATATATATATATATATATATATATAGTAGCGTCCGCGACTCTGAGGCGGCAGGTCGAAGGTTCACGCCCCGCCACGGTCTGAGGTTTGCAAGGGCATGCACTCAGGATAACGATTACATCTGCCAAAACAAGTTCTCAAGAATGCAACCGTCCTAGTCCTTGGTAGAAAAGGGGGTCCGAGACGTAAAACCGGCTATATATATATATATATATATATATATATATATATATATATATATATATATATATATATATATATATAGTGTGTGTGTGTGTGTGTGTGTGTGCGTGTGTGTGTGTGTGTGCGTGTGTGTGACCTGGTGAAATAAATTCCTCGATAGGACTACCTTTTCATTGGAAAAGCTGGTGTAAATACTCAATAAAATGTGGTTTGGATTCCCTCTCTCTTTCATTCAGGGCTCAGTCGGTTGAGAACTGATACTGCAGTCCCGGCGATACATAAAATATGTACAATTATTTAAAACGATGTTCTTATATTCCCAAAACGAACTTTTTTTAACCGAGTACAAAAACAAAATATTTCAATATTTTCTCTCTTTCATATATATATATATATATATATATATATATATATATATATATATATATATATATATATATATATATATATATATATATATATATATATATATATATATATATATATTTCTTAGCCCTTGAAACTCTTCGAGATCATATAGGGGAAGAGAAAATATAAACAAACACATTATTGCTACTCAAGAGATGCAGGGGTCTCGTAATCGAGGATGGGGGAGTTTGATGGGATACGAGTATATTGGTAGGGGAAGGGCGGGGGAGAGTCAGGGACGGGAGTGAGGGCTCAAGACGGATCAAATTTCCCCCCCAAACGGAGCAGAGGAGTAGGATAAATACATTAAACCTTGAATCACTGACACATACGAACGTACGTAGAGACCATCAGAGAGAGCAATCGTTGCTTTGATGCCATCGAGTAGTTTGTCTTACCTCTGGACTCAGATTTGAGTCCGCTTTGTGTAGACACGGCGAGCTGCATCCCTCCCCCACAACCGAGGCCACGTAACACTCGCCCAACGGTTTCGTCTCACAGGTACTTTGCGGAGATCTGCAGCTCGCGGGTTGGAAGGTGCTGCGACTGTTTCTTCCCATCCACCTTCAGACTCTGGAACTCTCTTCCTCCTTCCGTTTTTCCTAATTCTTATAACCTATCTTCCTTCAAAAGCGAATCTATCGTCATATCAGGGCCTAAGCCTGCCATATCTCTAGGTCCTCAATACTTTGGCTAATCTTTCAATCTGTGTACCATCCCCTTATTTCTGCCTTGTCCTTTACATTCTACATTTTCATAGTCTTGATGCTTTCTTTGTGCCGGGGCATGATGAGGGCAATTTTCTTCCCTGTCCCAGTGTCACTCAGTAAAAAAAATATATATTAAAAAAAAGCCGTAGATCTACGGCTGCGGGACTAATGTAAAAGGCTTATTAGGAGTGTTTGCATGTCCTAGCCTCAACCAATTCAGATCCAATAAAGAGTGGCACTATCATGAAGTGACATCATTAGTAGTATCAATTAAAGAAAAAAAAATATTTCGGGTTTGGAGATAAGTTTGAATATTACCCTAAACAAAGGGAAATATAAACTTATAAATATGACAATATAAGACTTTTGATTATATTATTATTATTACCCTGATGCTATTCTTGAAGAAACCCAAATCAAAGCTGCCTGTGGTAGGCTGATAATCACTCAGTAATACATCAATAATAATAATGATAATAATAATAATAATAATAATAATAATAATAATAATAATAACAATAATAATAATAATAGCTCTTGTATCGAAGAGTAACCTTAAGGGTGCTTCTAACCTAACCTAACAATGGGTCTAAGATGAACATCTTTGCAAGAGGTTAATGTACACAAGATGCATTTGAGTAAATTTTTCGTATTAAATATCTGATGACTGGTGACATAAAGTAAATTCTACATACAACAAACATATCTTGCAATCATGACATACATACATACGACAAATATTCTCATATTACGCTAAAAAAATAAGGTACTTTATTTGTGATTTTATATTTACTTTTAAGTTTATATATACACCAAATATACATGCATACATATAGGCTACGCGTGTTTATAAGGGAGTAATACATGGTGAGATAGTTCGATAAATAAATGAATGAATGACTAACATAGTAAAAATATATCTGAGCACTTGTATATGACCATGCGCTGAATATTTGCTCGTTTATATAATAAGCTGGATAAATAAAAAAAAACCTTCATATTAATCAGATAATTACCAATCGATTAATAGTAGTAAGAATAATAATAATAGTAATAATAATAATAATAATAATAATAATAATAATGCAACTCCATAAATAGAAAAAAATATCACGAACGAACTCTACACACACACACGTACTGTATGTATATCTAAAATAAAAGTTCTCTAAAATAAACACTAGTTTGTCTGTCTCACAGCGAAGGTTCGGTTTAATAAACACTTGTGACAGGTGTCTTAACAGCCCTAACGCAGGTGTTCCACATGAACCTCTGTTTACCATGGGGCAGCCACATTACGTCTATGAGTATTATAAAATATCCATTAGATATTAGTTTTATAAAATTAATTACTAAATTAATATTGTTATGACTGGTAACATGAGTGATTAAGACCACAGGGTATCAATGAAGGTCTTAGTGCCTCGCTTCGTTTGTTACAATTGTGGTCAGGATAGCTTCACAGTGGTAAAAATACATAAGCATAATGTATAGAAATAAATGAATACTCACCCTTGAAGATATTTGTGAATGAAAGTATCTGGTCTGGGTATGGTTGGCTGTTGTTGTTCACTGCCCAAGGAGTGGGACGAACCTGTATTAGATATCTGACGAATGAGTCCCACAAACTTCTTCTTCAGTGAAGGACCGGAAGTATTGCTGTTACGACTCATCTTTCTTGGGAAGATGAGATTGTTATAAATCCCCCAAAATTAATTAAATCCTTTAGATGAATAGCCGTTGGGTCGCTGGCATTCTTCTCGTCATTGGGAACTACACTCTCACTTCCACTCACTCACAACACTTGCTCTCGACTGTTTCGTTTACTGTTTTGGTGCCAGAATATGTACATAAGTGAATGTCGTACTTGAATTTAAAAGTAACGTTTATGTCTCATATTACATGCATTTCACCTAAAATATAAAATTAGTATCTCAAAAGCTTTCTAAAGCTAAGAGTAATTTACAGTTTTCATTGGACACCGTATAAAAATGAAAATATATATAATTATCCGTCTGGCAGAGCTGCTGGCATGTGTTTCGCTTGCGCCAAATACATTCGTTTTCTATGTGAGGAATTTTGAAGGTAAACTTGCCCGTAATGGTTTTTCTTCCGACATTTTTAGAAAAGTCCTTCATACTTTGTACATATTTGAACCTACTTAGCAAGTATTAAATATATTTATTTCGTGTTGAAAACCTCGGATCAGGCTTAGGCATACCAGTTCTCGGGCATGAACATAAATGATGAAGCAAGCTTTTAAAAATCACCAGTTGTTTTCAATTACATACTCATTATCACTGCTGAGCTAGGAGGGGTTACAATAGGAGAGAGACGACGGCTGTTCTTTGGGCATGCTCACCAATAGGGTTTAACTTATTAAGTATATCGCTCACAGCCAAACAAGTTATGCTTTGGCTTCCCGAGGTGTTTTATGTTGCAGTGTGTCCGTCAAGCCTCCTAACGCATTAAAATAACTCGTAATGATGCCCTTTTTATGGTAGCACCTGTCAATTCAAGCTGGCAAAGTGAATGATGCAACATTAATGTGTGGGATCAATAAGGAACATTACTTACATATAAGCTGTTCTGCTATGCGGAACAAAATGCTCGTCCTGCTGGTCCCTCTATAATAATAATAATAATAATAATAATAATAATAATAATAATAATAATAATGTAGGGCTCTTTTCGTCTTGACAGATGGTTAAAGCAGCATGAAGCTTTGCTGCTTGCCTGGGCTAAAGATAAGGAAGAAGTGTCTAGAGTAATTTGCATTTTTCCCAAATCGACGCTGCTAATACGTTCCCAAGGTGAGACAGAGTCAGTACGTTTGGAAATCAATCAGCGTTGCACCCTATGGGTCCTCCAAGACCCGTTCCACCCATCTGTAGGTGGAGAACCTAAAACAACAATCAGCGTTGCAGGAGATGCAAGAAGGTGGCTTGGGGCATTCCTCCTTACCAACTGCCTTCGGATGTTCTCTCAGGTCTACTCCTCAAGAATTTCACACTTCTGTATGCGCCTACAAGGCAGCAGGAAAAGATGCAGGTGGTATCACCCACTGTTATAGTGGTAGCAGATATTTGCCTGACCTGATATATAGAAATAGGTACAAAAGAAGAAGAATATATGATATATAAAAGAGCTTTCCAACAACAACACCAAAAACAATAATAATAATAATAATAATAATAATAATAATAATAATAATAATAATAATAATAATAATAATAATAATAATAATAATAATAATAATAATCATCATCATAAATAAATAAATAAATAAATCTTGTAATACGACAACAACAACTACTACTATTACTGACGTAATGATTTACTTACTACGTTATAATTATTAGTACCAGACGGGTACAAGGTAAGAATGGACAAGCAGTGATTCCTTTATCTTAATTTATTCTAGAGTACAACGCATCTTCGACGCCTCAATGCCCCTACCCTATGACTATCACAATCTCTGATCTATCCGTGCCCCTGTGTCGTATGACTTCCGCCATGCTGAAGCCAGAATCTGAAACTTGTAACAGATCTTGAGCGGAAACGGTTGGTCGAGGGCACGGATATTTTATTACAATGTTTGTAGAAAGTGCCAAGGAAATATATGACCGGAACCGAGAGATTTAGGACCTGGCATCGAGAAGGGCAAGAAAGGACAGGAAGTTAGCCATTTCCTAAACCACAAGAAAACATAAACTTGTGTTTCGTACGCAGGAACCTGCCCAGGAGAAATGCCCAATAACTCCTCCCCGGAAGTAGGTGGGATTCCACTTTGAACCTGGCGCTGATTAGCTAGGACTAGATCTGACTGATTTCATTGGAGAATTGGATGTTAAGCCACGCCCTGCCCTGGGGGTATTTAAAGAGCCACCCAGGGCAGAGACATTTAGTCAGAACCTTACCAGGGGCACGAATAGATCATAGATTGTGATAGTCATAGGGTGGGGGCATAGGGGCATTGAGGCGTCGGTTGTGTTGTACTCTAGAATAAATATAAGTAAAGGAACTACTGCTTGTCCATTCTTACCTTGTACCCATCAGGTACGAATATTTAACCTAACAAACCACGCTACCATAATAATTAGAGGAAATATACGTAGGAGGAAAAGCCCTACGTTAGTGGTGTCATTAGATGGAATAAACAAAAACCAATACGACAGTGGTGACGCTCGGTGAGATAATAATAAAACCTCCACGTCAGTGGTGGCTTACGGTGGAATAGCTATAAGCTCCACGTCAGTGGTGGCAGTGCGGTACGATCTTCACGAAAAAAAAAAAAAAAAAACATACGAAGAGACAGGTGAATGCCAGTGCAGACCCGTGCAGAGAAAATAAGAATGGCAAAAGCAGAAATCCAACATCTCCCAATTCAAGAAATGAGTGACGAGGCCAAACACCGGAGAATTCTCGAACTGGAGGAGCAAGTGCGGCGCCTACAAGCACGCGCCGACGCCGCTCCGTCGAGAAGGAACTTGGCCGACGCCGACAGCGAAACCGACGCCTCAAACATCGACGAACAGCCGGCCGCTCCGAACCCCGTGGTGACACAGGGAACGCAGCAGGCCCAGCCCCCACCCTGTGCCCTGGTTGTAAAGACGCCTCGGGTCAAGAATTCACTTTTATACCTCGACGGCGCAAATGTAAAAGACCGTGAATGTCCGTCCATAATTCCCGCGACCGACTTCCTGAAATACTTGGGTCTGCGGATGAGAAGTGACGAGTGGTCAAATAGAAAATATTATAAAACTTTGAAAGAACTATTTCTAAGATATTTCTTAGTAAGCCGAAGTGTGACCGGAGCATTGAGTGAAAATGCCCATTACAAGAGGTATAAGTTGCCGGATCCGACCAAGAAGACGGCGATTCGACGATTTTACGCGAAGAGAAGAAGGAGAACCCTCTCCTTCCTTGCCTTCTGCCATGAAGTTTTTCAGGACCACCTCCTTAAAATAAGCTAAGTACTTGTGATCTGTATCCAGTGAGTAATGGGACAATTAGTAAAAGAAATTGAGGTCGGTGGACGCCGCCATTTTATCTTGTAGTTATGCTTTGACTCAGCCAACCCGCTTATAAGGGGTGTGGCGCTTAATAAGTTGATAAAATTAGAATTTCTGTACCCATTACTAACATGGATAATTTGTACTAATAGCTATAAGCAGTAATAAACTCCGTTTTTGTTATAATTTGAGTAATATAAAGAATTTGCGTTGGAAGTGCGTTCCATTTATTTGTATTAATGCTTAGATTGAATTTTAAAAACGCGAATGTATCGATTTTTAATTGAAAAATTTAATGCACGTGAAATCACTATTACAGTCTATTAATTTCTTAAGCGTAAGAATTATAGTGAGAAATATACGTGCATCTGCTTTTAAGAGTTTCATAGACCACGTGTGGTTTTCGAGAAAGGAATGCGGAAGTGACCACTCGATCTCCCAACCTCGTTATTGTGAATCTGTAGTAATTGTACTGAGCTTTGATATTTTAAAGCACGTGTAAAATCATTGTTATATTAATTTCTTAAAGCGTAAGAAATCGAGTGTTACGATTGCGCCTGTTTTTAAGTTTTTTTTCTTTTTTTTTGTTTGTTTTTATCCGCGGGAGTAATGTTTTAGCGAGGGAAAGACATAAACGACAGATCGTTCTTTTTGTGTTATGATGATGGGGAATTGATATTACGATACGTGTGTGGCATGTTTTTTTGAAGAATAAGAAATTTCGTGATATTAGTTAGAGATGAGTTTTTTGATTTCACGCTATGCAGGTGAAAGTAAGAGTAAATTAGAGTAGTTTGTGCTGTCCTAGAATAGGGAAGGTTTTTCAGTGTCACCCAAACGTAGCTTCAAGGGAGTAGAATGTTTGTTTGTTCGTTAGAATGGGACTTAGGACTGGTGAGGGAGTCTGTGACCGCACGGCTCAGCCGAGATTTCACCTTTACTCTTCTTCAGAGAGACCGGGAAAGGAAAACCAACATGTTGTAAATGAAAGGGAATTTTACAGAACGGAGATGATTGACTTGAAAGTGATATAGCGAATGTGATAGCGAGTGAGTATGAATGACTGGGGGTATAATGGGAGGGTTGCTCTAGGGGGTGAAATCGCGGAAAGCACCGTTAGGAAGCATGATTGGGGAGTCTGCGAGGATCGTTCCCCTGCTCCGCCAGGTCCTTCTGCATGCCATATCAGAGTGTATTTATGGGAGGTGATGCGCTGTTGCAATATCTAGTGAGGGATATGGATGAGAAGGTAATTCTCCACCTGCCCAGATATGGTTGAAATGCCGAGGTTGTTTTATTTTTGTTTTGTCCCCTACTCCGCCATTGAGATTATTATTCGATTTCCGAGAGATTCCAAGATAGATGTTACGTGATAAAGGACGTGAATCTATGAATGATTCTTTATTTTCTTTGCTAGCTGCAGTATATACATTATTTGTCTGAAGAGATATGTTAGATTGATAAAGTAAAACTTTGCGAGTTTTAGCCATGATAATGTTTTATCAAAATTATTTCGGCTTGGTCATAAAGAAAGAGTGAGAGCTGACACGAAATGACAACAAGAATGTTACACAGCTGTATCCCGTATTTGAGAGAGCAGATATAAGTCAAATTCGAGATAGTAAAAGAAGATATATATTTTATGTTTGAAATGTTTATGTACAACTCCGTGCGAGATTTGGAAGTTTAAGCAAAATGTATTCCTTACTGTTGATAATGAGATATACTTTTTGTTTTTATTATTGCATACACAGAGATAGACTTTTTATATTCTTAGATACCCGTTTTTGTAATAGTTCTTTTTGTATTGAAGAAATCTTTAAAATCTTACTTAAAGGATTCTGAAAAGATTATCCAGAGATAACCATGGTTAATCCCTAGCATTTTCATGAATTTTAGATTACAATCGGGCTAATTAAAGATAATTGAGATTATTAGAGATTATTTGCTGAGTTTTAAAGTTAAAATTAATGACACTTAAGTCCTTTTTAAGAAGTTGTTAAGAGAAGGATATTTGTACTTTTGTTGATAATAGTAGGGATACTGTCACATATGATTTTAGTTTTTTTTGTTTTAATTTCATCAGTGATTTATAGCATGAAAAGAGAGAGATTGGCATTATAGACAAGGATGTGTATGCTGTTACAGTAAAGTCCTTATCAAGATTAAACAGAGAGGAATGGATTTATGCTTCGACAGTCTTGCAGTTGTACACTAAGTTCTTTTTGCTTTCGTTTTTTTTTAATCAGGAATGAGAATAGCCGCTGACAATAAACATAAGACTCTATCGATAGTCATTGCTAACGTTTGTTCACGTTCATTTGTTTACTTATTTTATTATTAGAGATACTCTGCGACAATTCTTTATTTTCAGTACAAGTAAAAGACAGAGGCCCAGCTCAGCTGACTTGTGAGTGAAAACCGCAACGTATTCCACGGTCACTCTACCTCTCTCTCTCTCTCTCTCCTACCTTTCACGCGACGCTGAAACTGACAGAGGCCTCTCCTGCTGCTAACAGAGCGTTGCCGTCTTTGATTTTTTCTTTTTGTTTTTATTCCAGCGAAGCTAGGCGATAATTGTGCCTACATTTTATTTCAGTTGATAGATTGTTGCATGCTGTTATTGCATAAATACTGATAAGATATCGGTAGTACCGCCATTTGCCTAAAATATTTTTGCCACATGTCGCAACTGTTTAGAGAATAGATAGAACTCCCATTGACAAATGGTGGAGCCAGCAAGTTGCCACTTATGCTATATATATATACATTGATTATGACAGCAGGAATTTGAATATTAAAGGAGACTGTGTTAGAATAAGCATCACTATGAAATATAAGTATAGAACTCTGTTCTTACTTCTGAATGCCAGTCTCCATTGTATATATATTGATATTTTTGATTTAGTATATTTATTCTTATTGTTTATTATTCTTATTTTTAGATCATGATTATTAGTAATGTTATTGTGTTGACTGATATCGTTGCTATCTCTCAATGGCCTGTTGCTAAGTATTATTTTTGAAATGAAATCAGCAGTAACTTGATGATTTGTATCTTTTATCTGAATTCATACTTGATGTTACTGTAGCCACCGCTAATAAGAATGTTTCTTTAGTGGCTTTTCTCAGCATTTAATGATTGTTCTTTTTGACATTTATAGTAGAGTAATGCTATGTAGCAGTTGCTAAGTCCTAAGTATCTTGGAATAATAATCTAGTTGTGTAGACACATACCTTCCATTACCACCCTATTCCTAGGCAGCCCCGACCTGCAAGTTCTAAAAGTCTTTAGATTTTGTCCGTCAGACAAGTCCCTAATGCCCATTGAATAGAGATTGCAATCACTTGCAGTTGCAGGGGAGGCAAAGTATAGCCTCGATTACCAATGTATGGCCATTGTTGGTACCCTGAAGTCATAGGGAACCTTTCTTACAACTGTAGTAGTGATATAGGTTCAAACTTTCATCCCGAGATCTACTTCGAAGGTACGTGCGAGGGCCGTAAAGGAAGAGAAACGCTGTGACGTTGGAGGTCTCCTGCGTGGGGGATCTTAGTCAAGATCGGCCGAGGGCAGGACGAGAAAGCCGGGATGGAAGGATTCGCGGGATGGGGCCCAGTCCTTGTCCTTTTTGCTCTGCCTAACCGAGTAACAGAGATATGGCAACAAACCTGGGCCTGCAGCAAGGACGGCGGGGGATGTGAAAGCGAAAGAATCCCCGAGGGAAACCGGGGAATCGCACCTAGCAAGAATTCATGAGCAAGGAACAGAGAAAGTAAAAGTCGTCCTAGACAGAGAAAAACAAAAGTCGTCCTAGACAGAGAAAGTAAAAGTCGTCCTAGACAGAGAGAACGAAAGTCGTCCTAGACAGAGAAAGTAAAAGTCGTCCTAGACAGAGAAAAGTAAAAGTCGTCCTAGACAGAGAAAGTAAAAGTCGTCCTAGACAGAGAGAACGAAAGTCGTCCTAGACAGAGAAAACAAAAGTCGTCCTAGACAGAGGAAAGTAAAAGTCGTCCTAGACAGAGGAAAGTAAAAGTCGTCCTAGACAGAGAGAGAACGAAAGTCGTCCTAGACAGAGGAAAGTAAAAGTCGTCCTAGACAGAGAAAGTAAAAGTCGTCCTATCCATTGGGCTCTGAATAGTAATATAATATGAAAATAAAACATGTTTTGTTTCAGGAGTAGTTTTTAAGGCTTAATTTTAAGACAAATCAATGCCCCTAATAATGATAGGAATAGAACTTATGACGGTAGGGTCTCTTATAGAAATTACTGTTGATGTTATAGTCTATTGCATTTTACCTGTTTATACATGCTAATACTCTACTTAACTCAGCCATTGGGAACCCAAACAAGCACTGGGCAACCAATGCCGGTCCCAAGCCCGGATAAATGAGGAGGGTTATCAGGATAGGGCTAGCAACCCACTGATGTAAAAACCTCTATGCTCAAGCTATGCATGGCTCACCAAAGAGAAATGGCCCCCAGTCCCCGGCAGCCTTTGAATAGGAGGGGGGTGCAAAGAATCCCCGGGTTGGGACGGACCTCTTCGATTACGACCGCAACTGAACATGGACTAACGAATTTGAATAATGGAAATAAACTTCGCTTTGGTATAATTAACGTAGCTACTCTCAGAAATAAGGAGGAGGAGCTGGTTGAGGTGATGAAGATGAGGCGGCTGTCTCTGCTGGCCCTATCGGAAACCAGGCTGAGAGGAAGTGGCGATAGGATTGTCCATGAGAACTATAGACTGATCTACAGTGGGGGAGACGATTCAAAGCATGGCGTTGGATTTCTCCTGGAACCAACATTGGGAGACGCTGTGGAAAAAGTGACCCACATAAGTGCAAGGATGGTCGCAATTGATTTGAAAATTGAAGATGGGGTCAGTATTATACAAGTATATGTGCCACAACAGGGCCGACCAACAGCTGAGAAGGAGGAATTCTATGTGGAGCTGCAGGAGACAGTGGACAGTGTCAAATACCAGAATAATGTGATCATATGTGGAGACTTCAATGGACACATAGGATGCGACAGAAGGAATTATGATAGTAATATGGGAGCATTCAGCGTGGGAGACCAAAATGAAGCAGGAGTCAGAATTTTGGATTTTGCTAAAATCAATAACATGCAAATAATGAATACATATTATAAGCACAGAATGAGTCAAAAGTGGACTTGGTACAGATACAATAGTAACACACACACTTACTCACAGAGCTCTATGATTGACCTTTTTCTGACAAACAACAGAGGCATATTTTGCGATGTCAAGGCAATTCCATCTGTGTCATTAGATGCAGATCACAGACTGGTCTTGGCGAAAATAAACATCAAAAAACCAAACAGAAACAGATGCAGAGGAGCAAAACGATATAAGCTGAGCAAAATAAGAGTGGAGGCAACAAAGGAGGAGTTGGGACGGAGTATCAAGACTAAGCTGGAAAATGTTGATATGGGGGAGGTGGGAGACAGCTCTGAATCAATGTGGAACAGTTTCAAGACTGAAGTTGCTGAAGCTGCAAGCGAAGTCCTAGGCCAGAAAGTACCATATAGAGGACAAAAGAAGAGAACCCCTTGGTGGAATGAAGAAGTGAAAAGTGCGGTGAAAGCCAAAATGAATGGGTTCAGAAGATGGCTAAAAACAAGATCCCAAGGGGATAGAGCACAGTATGAATTGGCCAGAAATGAAGCTCAGAGGATAAAAAGAAAAGCAAAAACAGATAGTTGGAAGAAGATTGGGGAGGAGTTGGAGTCTGACTATGAAGGAACCAGGAAACTTTTATACAACCTAGCAAGGAATTACCGAGGAAAAAGAAATAATACCAGCTATGCAATAAAGGATAAGACTGGATCTCTCTTAACCGAGCACAACGAAATATCGCAGAGATGGAGGGAGTATTTTGATGAAATGCTAAATATACCAAGTAACCAGGGGATACCCGAAAACCATATCATCCGGAGAGATGGAGAGGTGGAACTCATCACTATGAATGAAGTGAAGGTGGCTATGGCAAGGATGAGAAACGGAAGAGCCCCCGGAGAGGATGGCTTGCCGGTGGAGCTGCTGAAGGCAGGGGGGGAAAGTGTGGTTAAGAAATTGTTGGACATATGTAACGCTGCCTACCTTACAGAAATCGTACCTTCAGATTGGCAGAAGGGAATTATCAGCCCAATTCTGAAAAAGGGGGACAAGACTGAATGCGACAATCACCGAGGAGTGACATTGCTGTCCCATGCTGGAAAAATTTATACTCGAATTTTGGAAGGAAGGTTGAGACGATGTGTGGAGGACGTTTTGGATGATAGCCAATATGGTTTCAGACCGGGACGTAGTACTACTGACCCAATATTTGCTGTTAAAATGTTACTGGAAAAAAGTTGGGAATGGGGCATTGACAAATATGCCCTATTTATCGATCTCCAAAAGGCTTTTGACTGTGTAAATAGGAACCACCTATGGAACATATTAATGGATGAACACTATAGAGTGCCACCGAAGTTGGTGAGAGCAATAGTAAGTGTATATTCAAGTTGCACCAGCAGAGTAAGAACTCAGAAAATTGAGAGCGAGGAGTTCTCCATCAAGTCGGGTGTAAGACAAGGCGATGTGCTTTCACCACTTCTGTTCATAGTGTTCATGGATAAATGCATAAGAGACATAAAGATCGGCGAGAATGGAGAGGAAACTTTGTTGTATGCAGATGATGTGGTGGTGCTGGCTAGTTCCGCAGCAGATATCCAAGAAGTAGCAACTAAATGGTGGACTGGAATGGAGAGTAACGGAATGAAGATCAATACCCAAAGAGGTAAAACTGAGATAATGGTCATATCAAGAAACAAAGAACGGCTGCTAGATATATATATTGGTCAGGACAAACTTCACCAGGTTGACAACTACACCCATTTGGGGGTAAATGTCGGAAGTAACAACATGCAGGAGGTAGAAATAAATAACAGAATTGCGAAATATAACAGAAATGTTGGGTTGATGTACCCTCTACTCCGAGATGCCAACATACCAATGAAGTGCAAAGTCACAATTTATCAAAGCATCTTAAAGCCGATATTGCTCTACGGATCAGAGACCTGGTCGCTCACAACGAAGACAAAATCAAAGCTGCAAGCGGCCGAAATGAAAGTACTCAGGCTAATCAAGAATGTTACAAGAAGAGACAAAATTAGAAATGAGTACATTAGGAATGAAGTGAATGTGTTACCCCTGCTGGATGATATAGAAAAGAGAAAGCTGCGGTGGTACGGACATGTAATGAGGATGGAAGAACATAGAAAACCAAAGAAGTACCTTATTTGGAAGCCGCAAGGGAAGAGGCCAGTGGGCCGACCAAGGAAAAGATGGCTGGAAGGTGTGGCGACAGCTTTGGAAAGGAGAGGAACGTCTCTGCGGGAAGTGGAAGAAAATAACTGGTACGAAGAACGAGAAGACTGGAGAGGGTTTCTAAGAGGAGTGCCAGCTGACAGACAGTAGTGTCTACCAGGCATCTTGGTGAAAGGTGAAATACTCTACTTAATTGTTTGCTAATGTTCTAAATGAGTCATAATCCTACTGTAATTAACTCAATTTTGTCTTTTAAAGAAACGAGAGACGTAGATGACTTAATGTTTTGATTTAAACTGACTTGTTGATCTTAATTAATGTTTAATATTAGTTTCACACTGGAATTATGTTGTTTAAATATAAGGATATGTTTGTATTTCAGATTTCCAACAAGGACATAGACCCTGCATGCTCTAGTTGTCTGTAAAGGTACTCTCTATATGTTATGTTTGTGTAATTTGTATAGGAATTCTTAGAAAATAGCTTAAATAATTCGGCCCCATTTCTATTGTAAACTAATGTTAGCTAGGATATGTCCAAGAGCTCCCGGAAAACTAGTCCATGCTTCGACTGAAATAAGAGATATTTCAGTTTTGGTTGGGAGGGATGTCGTATGACTTCCGCCATGCTGAAGCCAGAATCTGAAACTTGTAACAGATCTTGAGCGGAAACGGTTGGTCGAGGGCACGGATATTTTATTACAATGTTTGTAGAAAGTGCCAAGGAAATATATGACCGGAACCGAGAGATTTAGGACCTGGCATCGAGAAGGGCAAGAAAGGACAGGAAGTTAGCCATTTCCTAAACCACAAGAAAACATAAACTTGTGTTTCGTACGCAGGAACCTGCCCAGGAGAAATGCCCAATAACTCCTCCCCGGAAGTAGGTGGGATTCCACTTTGAACCTGGCGCTGATTAGCTAGGACTAGATCTGACTGATTTCATTGGAGAATTGGATGTTAAGCCACGCCCTGCCCTGGGGGTATTTAAAGAGCCACCCAGGGCAGAGACATTTAGTCAGAACCTTACCAGGGGCACGAATAGATCATAGATTGTGATAGTCATAGGGTGGGGGCATAGGGGCATTGAGGCGTCGGATGTGTTGTACTCTAGAATAAATATAAGTAAAGGAACTACTGCTTGTCCATTCTTACCTTGTACCCATCAGGTACGAATATTTAACCTAACAAACCACGCTACCATAATAATTAAAGTAAATATACGTAGGAGGAAAAGCCCTACGTTAGTGGTGTCATTAGATGGAATAAACAAAACCAATACGACAGTGGTGACGCTCGGTGAGATAATAATAAAACCTCCACGTCAGTAGTGACAAGCGGTGAGATAACCCAGTCATCTTACAAAGTGTGAGTTCAAGTGGAAGTCCAAAACTCATACGTCAGTGGTGGCTTACGGTGGAATAGCTATAACCCCACGTCACCTGGCAAAGTTCTAACTAACTCTGTCTGCCTTGGGTGGTTCTTGAAATACCCCAAGGGCAGGGCGTGGCTTGACATCCAGTCCTGCCAATGAACTCAGGTTCGAAGTGGATTCCCGCCTATTTTGGGGAGGAGCTATTTCAACCAGCCTATTGCAAAGGAGTGGGTGGTAATTGCCTATTGCCATTGGTTATCTCCCCCGGGCATGTACTTCACATTTAGGACAAATGTTCATGTGTGGTGCTGGGAATAGAGGACTTGTTGTTATCTCACACCCTCTTGAGGTACTTGACGCCAGATGCCGAGTCCCATGGGACCAGCCATATATCTTCGTGACCCTTTTAACATGGGCCTCGTCCCAGCAAAACACTGGAGAGAGTGTTCAATGTTCCCTTTGACCTCTAGCAAAGGTCTTGCGACATTACTACTAATCCTAGTAATAATGATCCTCTTTACTTATGCCACTATTAGTCTCGAATGAGTGTGGACAGAGATAGAATGTGGCTGGTGCTGTGGAATTAAGGACAGATGCCTCCCCTAGCACCCTATGATGGGCTCAATCGCGGGTATGCCAACTCCCGAGTGGAGCACTCTGAGCACACTGACACCGAGGTAATACGACAAAGCTTCTAATACTACTACTACTACTATTACTACTACTACTATGTGAGGAGGTTGTTGTTAAGTTTCTGTTTTACTAAGGAGACTCAAGGTATTAAACTCGGTTAAGAGCTCACAAACAGACAGGACAGATATTACTTGCACACCCTATCACCACTACTCGGTTAAATGAAACTCAAAATTCAACATTTTTTTTTAATTTTGGAAATGAAATGACACGTTAAAAGAAATTGAAATAATATTTTTGGAAAACTGGAACAAATTTAGACATTTAGATTCATGGAATGCTGTCTAGAATCCCAGAGGTGGTGAGCACGATTCGATTCCCGGCACCACAGATGGATACCAAGACATTGACCTTAACTCGACGATCACCTCTGTCACACAGGCAGAGTAGTACAGAGGACACTGCAGTTGCAGAAACAGAAAAGACACACTGTTAATAATGGGAAAACTGAAAGCATGAGCACACAAATAATGAGTTTCCAATATTATTCTACTGGATGAAAATATATTGGTTACTCACAGGTAACCAGAAATATTCACGCTACCGTAAGAACATAAAAAAATCATTAATTATTTGACGACATTAGAGTAAAACAATCTATTCACAATAAATGAAGAATAAGCGAAAAATGCAGATTGAGCCCATCTTGGGGCGCTAGGGAAGACATCTGTCCTTAGTTCCCCAGCACCAGCCAAACTCTATGTTCACACTCATTCGCGACTAATAGTGGTATAAGTAATGAGGATCATTATTACTAGGATTAGTAGTAATAGCAGTAGTTGCTGTTGTCGTATTACAAAATGTATTCATTATTATTATTATTATTATTATTATTATTATTATTATTATTATTATTATTATTATTATTATTATTATTATTATATTATTATTATTATTATTATTATTATTATTATTATTATTATTATTATTATTATTGTTATTATTATTATTATTATTATTATTATTATTATTATTATTGTTATTGTTATTGTTATTATTATTATTATTATTATTATTATTATTATCATCATCATCATCATCATCATCATCATCATCATCATCATCATCATCATCATCATCATCATCATCATCATCATCATCATCATCATCATCATCATTATTATTATTATTATTATTATTATTATTATTATTATTATTATTATTATTATTGTTATTATTATTATTATTATTATTATTATTATTATTATTATTATTATTATTATTATTATTATTATTATTATTATTATCATTATTATTATTGTTAAAGTTATTGTGTTTTGTTCACTGTTACTACTATTTTTAGCAATTTAATATGTTCCCATCTCACTTCTTGTATAAATCCTTATTTGGAGGGAAGAGAACAGAGGGTTATAGTCATGCATGCAGTGTCTGAATGAAAATAGGTTAGCAGGGGGCTGCACAGAGTTCAGTTTTAGCTCCATATCTGTTCCTTGTATAGGTAATGATCACAAAGGGTGCAAAGATTCCTAAAAAAGTAGAAGCCTAATACTGTGGTAAAAAATATTAGGAAGCTCTAAAATGTCTGCAGGAGTGGTCAGAAAAGTAGATAATTTGATAACATACTTCAAAATTAAAAATATACCGAGAACTAGCTATAGTGTGAGAAGCCCTATGTTTGGGTTTTCAATAGCAAGAGATGAAAATAAAAAAAATCTGTGAATGGTATAAGTTTAGGGGTAAGTGTATTGGCAGTTCATTCTCTACAATTGCACAAAAATGGTATAGTAAAGGCAGCATGCACTTTCTTAGTAAACGTAAGGGTGAACTCCACGCATATGGACGAGGAATTGTTCAGAATCATTGAGTGAATTATGTGAGGCCAAAGCTCGAATGTGCATTGGCCCTCTGTAATACGTACTTGATAGAGCATATAAATAAAGTGGAGAAAGTTCAGAGACATGATACCAAGATGGTGACACAGATATGTAATCTAAGTTATGAGGGAAGGCTAAAGAACTTAGAATTACATCTTTCGAACCTTTAAGGCAGAGGTGAGAGATGGTAACGGATTGTAAACGTCTTCTTGGTTTTGACAGAGTGCATAAGGAGCGATGTTTTGATATAGGTGGCGATATAATTAAAGGTTGTTGTTTGAAGCTTGGTAAGAAAACTTTTTTTTTTTGCAAGATGTAAGGAAGCACTTTCTTAGTGTAAGAGTAGTAGAAAATTGGAATTCACAAGAGTGGATAGAAAATGATAAACGCATGCATAGTTTTAAGAATAAATTCGATAAGCATTAATGAGTAAAATATGAAACAGACAAGGAAACGGGAAGTTAAAAGCACACGGATATTTGCTGTGAGCACAATTAGGTAATATACGTATATGTATATATGTATTTCTACATCTACACCGAACATACGGGATATTCGTTTCACATCTCAGGCTATCCCATTACAGTTGAAAAGTCACAACGTTCCAAATCTCTGATTCTTTTTGCTCCCTTTTCCTCATTTTTACTGTAATTATGGAAGGTCTACAGCTTATGGCCCCCAGCACTCAGCATAGGGGGGTGCTAAGAATCTCCGGAGATCTTTTTTTTTTATTTATTCAGATAACTGTACATGGGGACATGTGCACATGGGCACTCCCAGTCATATTGCAGTTGATAACATTACAATCTATGTGGTTATGTATAAATAACATACTAATAGAATTTGCAATTAATTTAAAATATCATAGCAAGTAATTAATAATAAAATATAGTGTAATAATTGAAGAGTACTTGAAGAGTAATCATTGTGACAATATTTTCAATAGCCCTTGTTGAGTGCTATCATTAAAGTTCCGTTTCGAAGGTACGCTCACCCTCAAGGGTGAACATCCAACAAAAAAAAAAAAAAAAAAAAAAAAAAAAAAAAAAAAAAAAGTTTCACTTTTCAACAGTACTACTGCAGACAATTTGAAGCAGATATAGAATAACAATTTTCAGGTTAGAATAATAAGTAGGTACATACATATATATATACACACACATACATACACACACATATATATATATATATATATATATATATATATATATATATATATATATATATATATATATATACATGCATGCATTAATTAGATGAGCAATAGAAACACCACTGGGGCTTCATAGCCATACATATCAAGGAGAGAGAGAGAGAGAGAGAGAGAGAGAGAGAGAGAGAGAGAGAGAGAGAGAGAGAGAGAGAGAGAGAGAGAGAGAGAGAGAGAGAGAGAGAGAGTTTGTGGTATTCATTTCAGCAAAAGGAGTTATTCGTCCTTACTACAGATAAAGACACATCCATGCATACTCATACACATCATTGTCATCTGAGGGTAACACAGTAGAGGAAAGTGCATGTACTTAATTGCATATACGTACACATATAAACCTGAACATACATACATACATACACATAAACACAGTGCCATATAATGGAGGATAAATTTGGAAGGAAAAGAAAGAGAAAGACTGAAAGCCTTTCCCCTTCTCCACCCTTCAAATTATGTACGTGAGAGAGAATTACGTCAATTAATCCATTATCACTATTATCACAACCATTGCTACCACCATCATGATTATTATTATCATCATTATTATTATTATTATCATTATTATTATTATTATCATTATTATTATTACTATTATTATTATTATTATTATTATTATTATTATTATTATTATTATTATTATTATTACCATCATCATTACTACAGCTTTTGTATATAGATAGAGTTATGAATCAAAAGTAGTAATTATTGATACATATAGACATGCACATACATATACATATACACATATACATACATATATACATATAAATACATATACACATACATATACATATACACATACATGCACACATGTACACACATATACATACATATGAGCTCTTGAGGGAGGGGGTTAGAATACTTCCTCCATGTTCCCCTGCGTGTCGTAAGAGTAGACTAAGTGGGGCGGAGCGAAGGGAATGAAAGAACCCTTCTCTGTACTTTCTCTTCCCAGAAAGTCAGAGCATTATTCCTTTACTCAGCCACTCACCTTATAAGGGGAAAAGTGGCTTATGTACATAAAAAGGCATATGAGAGAGAGAGAGAGAGAGAGAGAGAGAGAGAGAGAGAGAGAGAGAGAGAGAGAGAGAGAGAGAGAGGGTATTCCCTCCACCCCTCTCTCTCTCTCTTTTTTTTTTTTTTTTTTTTTTTTTTCAAAGTTATAGAAATATCAGATAATATACAAGAAAGTAGACTAAGATGGTATGGTCATGTTGTTAGAAGGGATGAACAGTATGTTGGGAGGAGGGTGATGGAAATGGATATACAGGGTAGAAGGAGAGGGAGACCAAAGCGTAGGTGGATGGATTGCATCAATGATGATCTGAGGTCTAAAGGTTTGTTGGGTGATGAGGTATGGGACAGAAATAAATGGAGAAAACTGACCAGAAACATCGACCCCACATAAATGTGGGAAAAGATGTAGAGACGGAGAAGAGGGTAAAAGAATTACATTTTCAACGTTGGGTATACACTAAGTACAGGATATAAGTTCTCTGGGTTGCAAAAGTGCACACAAAGTTCAAAGTAGCTCAGGCCAAGAGGTCTGAAGTCCTTAAGCTTTGTGCACTCTGCAATGTAGTGTACTAAATTGTTGCCCCCTTCACACTCACATAAATGGCATTTTGAGTGTTCTGGGTGCTTTCTACCAGTTTTCTCGCAATTCACCTCCCATATATTTCTATAACCAAGTCTTATACGGGCAGCAACTCTATCACAGTCACCTGTAAGCATTTTACCCATGCTGTATTTGTGTCTCAGCCTTCTGAAGTTTTCATAATGTTGGATCGAACAGCTGCTTACATGTTGTGTGAGTGTAGAAAGTTCTTGCTCTTCCATAATCTCATTATACAACATTGTTTTAAACTGAGTCAGTGTGGTTATAGATTCAGACACTGAACTCTCAGTTGCCATTTTTGCCAGCCTGTCAGCCTTTTCATTACCTACTATCCCAACATGGGAGGGTACCCATGAAAACTTAACTTGGAGTTTAAGTTTTGCGCAATCAATAAGAGCCTCTTGAATTTCAGCCATGTGAGTTTTGTAGGAGCTTTTTAATGATCTCAGTGACAGAAGCGCACTCTGCGAGTCACAGAATATGATAGCATTTCTCCTAGCACTGAGAACATGTTCAATAGCAAGTTTTAGACCAACAATTTCACATTCGGTGATTGATGACCATTTTGGCATACTCAGTGCTTTGTCAAATATTTGCTGCCCTTCAAAATTTTCATAAACTACAATGCTGCACCCAGACCCTCCTGCACTGCTTGTGTGAGACCCATCAGTGTAAATGCAGAGTGTTTCATTGTTAGTTGGGAAACTAGTTTCAATAAAGGCTTCAATTTCATCTAACCATTGATGTTTTTTAATAATTGGAGCAACATTCGGACCAGATGATAATATTGGAAAGAGAATTTCTGGCCCAATCCTCTTGCAAGGATTTATTAATCGTTCAGGACCACTCTCAGTAAAGAGTGTTACATTATGTTTTTTTGTCTCATTGGTTATAAGCTTAAATACTTTGGGGTGAATTTGTCTTTCATACTGTATGTTACTTTTTATTAGTGATTTAATGATTGTTGGCACTGACTGCGGCCCTTGCAAATGACCAGCATTACATGGATGAGGCTGAGCTGATTTCGCTAGTTTAACTCCAAATATCACAGCTGACTGTTTGATATGTTCTATCAAAGGTGGGAGGTTTAATTCATGTTGCATATTTATAATTCTGGTGCTCATAGGGCAGCCAAGAATAATCCTCATAGCTTTGTTCTGAATTTTTTCTAGGGGTCTTAAGATAGAGGTAGTCATAGTACAGAGCTGCAGGGTGTGATAGTCGACAAATGACCTGACATATGCGAGATAGAAAGTTCGGCATATGTTAATTCCAACACCAGATACCCTATTGGCAAGAAGCTTTAACGGTCTGAGTCTCTGTTGCAGTCTTTCACACAAATCTTTGACATACTCTGTGTGAGGGGGAGAAGGAACTGGTATTCCCAAATATTTGTGATTTTCGCACACCTTAACCATTTGATTGCTTAATACAAGGTGAGGCTCTTGCGAGATACTGGAAAAGTACTTTGTTTTTGGAGTTGAAATGACAAGACCAATGTCTTTTGATACTTGAGAAAAGTCATTAAGTATTATTTGCATATCATTGGCAGAAGGTGCCCTTATACATATGTCGTCTGCATAACATATGATGGTGCATTCATCATTTGGTAGTCTGAGAGACTTGAGAAGCTTATCCATTAAGATGTTAAAGAGAAGGGGAGACAGAACTCCTCCCTGAGGAGTTCCCAGTGTAAATTCCTTTTCGCTGGAAGTAAGATATCCTTTATAGTACACTTTAGAGGTTCGACTACTTAGGTAGCATCTAATTAGTTGCAGTAGTTTACCTTTGACCCCTAAAGTTGCTAAATGATCCAAAATAACGGTTCTATTTGCAATATCAAAGGCATTTTGCAAATCTAGAAAAACAGTGACTTCAGAGCAGTGCTCAACATTCATAAATTCTACAAAACAGTCTTTGGTACTTTTTCCTTTCATAAATCCATACAAATTATTTGATAATTTTCCCTCGAGTGTGAAATCAAGTCTGTTAAGAATGACTCTCTCAAAGGCTTTGCAGAAGCAGGATGTCAGAGAGATAGGTCTTAATTTTGTGCTTTCTTTTTTTGGAATTGGAATAATAATGCTTTTTTTCCATTGTTCTGGAAGTGTGCCCTCATTATAAATAGTGCTGAATAAAAACTGAATTGGATTAATACCATTACAAATATCATCATTAAGATCTCGGATTACTTGGTACGTAATGCCATCCTCACCCGGAGAGGTGCTCTTCCCATGGGAGAGAGCAAAGTCCAACTCATTTTTGGTTATGTAGTCAATGAATCTGTCCTCTTCCATTGTTCTTGCACAGGATAATTCTATGTTCATCATTCTTTCAAAGTCAAGATTTCTTAATCGTTGTTGAATATCGCAAGGAAGGTTTTCAAAGGAAGATGTCTTAGAGTATTGTAAGAGAAGTTCTTCAGCAAGAGTTTGGGAATCATTTGTTTGTGACACACTGATGTTTTTGCCAACCAGAGCATTAATTGACTGCCAGATTTTAGAACTACTCGTATGAGCATTGATAGACTGTAGGAAGTTTTGAAAGTGCTTAGTTCGGACATCACTTTTAAGCTCACGGTACTCTCGTAGAGTAAGTAGCAGATTTTCAAGAGTGGTTGCATTGTTGTCCCTTTTATACATATCAACTGCACTGTCTACCTGTTTTTTAAATGTGTTTAGCTTGTTATCTTCTGTCCAATTGTTTTTCTTCTTGATTGCCTTGTGTTTAGGCTTGTGTATGTAAGTTCTATGGAATAAATATATCCGTTCTATTAAGAGATCATAGATTTCTTGGCCTGTAATGGTCTGAATATCTATATTTTCAAATGTAGAAGCCATAAAAGAGCGAAAAGGGGCAACGAATTCAATAGGAATATTTATCTGCTTTCGTTTATGTGCTTGACAAATGCCGGAATCGAGTAGGAATGTCCTCTCAAGTGCAAAATGGTCAGACAATAGATCGTCTATTCTTCTGCAAGTAAAGTCTTTCCCATATTCTAAACCATGATAAAATATGTAGTCTAGTCTACCACCTCTAAGGTGGGTACGCAAACGTGGTCCTAGTAAGGTAAAATTGTTATCACTAATAAACTCATAGAGCCGTCTGCCATTGTAATTACAGATGTTATCAGATGTTTCTGCAAATTCTTTGTGCCTTGCATTAAAATCTCCAGCGAATATAATGTTCTCATACATAAGGGGATGTGGTAATTTTGCTTCATTAAAGGCATCAGTTCCAATATATGTATTACAAACATAAAAAGGATTGGTTTTGACATTTATTTTGAAAAGCATATATGTGACATTCTTGTTATCCTCACCATCATTACTTGGATTAGTGCTGGTTTCGATTAACTGATGGGGAATGCAGTTACTAATATAAGTGGTGAGGCCTTGCTTACTATCAAGCGAATATTTGGAATAGCCTCTTATGTTGCACAACTGATGAGAGTGCAAACTTTCTTGCAGACATACAAATGTTGGTTTCTCTTTTTTAACATAGTGCAAAATATCCACAAATCTTTTCTTCAAAGAATGAATATTGAAAGTTAAGATTTTGTAATGCATGAAAAGATCAGAACGCATAATTAGGGCCTTGATAACAAGAATTACAGTAATAATCACAAAAGTAATGAGTACAGTAACAATCACCAGTGTCACAACAGCAGTTATGGTAACTGTTATGAGAATGATGATTCACACATACAAGCATACACATATATATGTGCACATACCTGCATATATATATGCAGACACATGCACACACACACATGCACACATGAAAATACCTAATTATAGCAATAATCATGAAGTTAATGATTATAATAACAATCACTAGTGTCACAACAGTATTCACACCAACAGCTATAGGAATAGTGATAGACACACGTATATGCATATACATATACATATACACATACACCCACATACCTACATACATGAGAATCTCCTTATATATGCATGCACATGCACACACACACACATATCTATTTATGAAGAAAAGGTATGACATAGAGATAAGAGACAGGTTCATTGTAGTAAGAAGGGTGTGATTAATTAGAAGGAAAGAAAAAAAAATTAAAGAATAGAAAGTTGGGAGAGTGATATCTGCATCTAATTATCTGCAGTGTTAAGGAATTTTACCTGTTCAAGTATGAGGGCTTTACCTTTGACTTTAGCAGCTCGTGTTATTCGGGTTCTTTGAGCTATTTCCTTGTCACTGCCATTATCATTTTGAGATGATATAGGACAAACCTTAAATGATTCATTTGTCATGTTTTCAAGCTGAATCATTAATGTAGCTACTTGCTCTTTTAGGTTTTTGAGCATCTTTTCATAGGAGTTATTTTTGCACTGTAGTTCTCGGTCGTTATCTCTGATAGTTTGTTCATTCACTGTTACAATTTGTTCATTCACTGCAGTGATTTGTTCCTTCACTGCTACAATTTGTACCTGAACTGCTTCATCTGTAGTTGTCAGTAATGATTCACCCTCGGCAGATCCTGTATCTTGGCTCTCCGAGGTGATACTATCTTCATTCTGCTGGGAACAGTTATGCTCCCACATATTTTCAGTGACTGTGCCACATCGTGAGCAAGTCCGGGACCGAGGAGTTGTTGTGATGGGCCCAGCAGTCTCTGCTGAACATTTTTGATAAGTGTGCCCCTTCTGGCAATAGAGGGAGCGCTGGATGTTGGTTGAAGATTTTTCTTGCACTTTGAGGATAGGGGGATCTTTAATCCCTGGAAGAACGACAATTTCTTCTGGAGGATTGACTTCAATTGATTTCCACATCATCTTTAGAGTCGAAGATTCTTTTCCATCATACTTTAAGCGTTGTAGGCTTTCGATGTATTTTCCATCTTCATTTTCTAAGAGGGAGTGCAGTTGTTCTTTATTCCAATAAGTAGGAAACCCTTTAATGAAAAATGTTCTAAGAGGTGGCTTATCCTTTGACACGAATTGGAGCCCCCCATGCACACCCCTTTGCAATTCTTCAATAAGATGCTTGTTTTTCCTCATGACATATAGATGATTAAACCACCATTTGCTTTGGTTGGGAATGCTCAGCGAATGATGGTGAATGGGAAGGAATTTATTCCTCCATTGAAATTTTTCCGCGAGAGGTATACCTTCTGGAAAGCTTAGAAGGTGAAAATCCTTCCTTGGGAACACAGACCTAGGTTTGATACCTCTGTCTTTGGCCAGTACCTTCGTCGAGGAACGTGTTCCCCTTTCAGGTGGGGGGGTAGCCATAAGGAGAGTATTTGGTGATGGGGGTGTAAGGAGGGGTGGTCAAATTCAGAGCTTGGTGTCGTTTTCAAGTATATGCCTCTCTTGCGCTGAGCCTATCAGACTGGTGTGTGTGTGTGTGTGTGTAAGTATTTTAACACACACAATGATGCACTGGTAGGGAGGTATGAGATTCCCTCTCGCACTCACTATGGGGTATGTTCTTTACCACAGCCGTAACGGTCAGAAATACAGTAAATTGAGTCGGAATTTTCTTTCTTTAAAGTATATTTTTCAAAAACGTTATTTTACTCAATATTTATTTATTTATTTTCTTTTTATTATTTATATATATAGATTTATATATATATATATATATATATATATATATATATATATATATATATATATATATATATATATATATATATATATATATATATATATATATATATATATATATATATATATATATATATATATATATATATATATATATATATATATATATATATATATATATATATATATATATATAAAACTATGTTTGTACACAATATAATCGTCACTCCCCCCTTCTTTCTGTCCTTTCCCCAACAAAAGGCCGATGGGACGATGTTTTAGCGTGACCCAACACCAAGGGTGCCTTGGCTTGACTGTCCGGAGATCTTGTTGACGCCACTATTGGTGTGAGGGTACACACGCTTGGTGGTAGTAATGGTTCCGCCCTTAGCATTTCACCTCTGATAGATCTGCCTTTTTCACTCATCAGTTTCTAACATTCGTGGTTTGAACTCCAATCTTTCGTCTGTGGGACAGCACTTGGGTACTTCCCTCCCTAACCTCCCCTTCTCTCTGAAATTCAGCTGTGTAGCCATGCTTCCCCTGACCCATTTCAAATCTTTTAATTTACCTATATTCTCGTTTTCATTCCAAAGGTGGGGTCTGTGCCTACTATAGCACTAACACTCCTATTGCAAAGCTCATGAACCTTGAATCTCCTGACTATGATGTTCTCTGGCTGAGGATCTATCTCTCCACTACTACTATATTTCTTTGCTTCTGCTACTGCTCTCCTAACTCCACTGACATTGTGTCTTTCTTTGGATATCTGTCCTATTGCCATGAGTCCTTGCTATTTTCTCACCTACACGCAGAAGTTCTCTATATTGGAGACTTCAGTGTACACCATGCTGAGTTGCTTAATTCTTCTCACACTGAAGTGAGAGGAAGTGAGGCCTTTGCTTTCTCTATTACTCACGATCTGGAGCAGATTATCAAACATGCTACTCATGTTCCTAATCGTCATGAACATGCAGTCAATACTCTTGACCTATTTCTTACTTCAAATCCTTCAAACTACTCGTATTCTGTGCTTTTCCCTCTTGGTGAATGTGACCACTCTGCGATCTCAAGCTCTTCCATTTTCGTTCCCCCTTCATCATTTCCTCCTACTCAGTGCCGTCTCTGGCACTTTGAGCATAACCAACGTGAAGGGTTGCGTAACTTTCTTTTTGACTTCCCATGGGATGATTTCTGCTTTCGATCTCACAACCCTGATCAGGTAGCTCTAAAATATGCCGAGATCATAACCTTGGGAATGGAGGCATTTATCCCCTTCTCTATAAAATCTTTTTCTCCCTTTAAGCCTTGGTTTGACTGCACCTGCGCTATGGCTATTCAGGCCAGGGATCAGGCATACTGGTCATACCAAGCCTCCCTTTCTGATTTAACCCCCTTTGCTTTTATTTCAGCTAGGGAACTGCTGTATTGCTCATATTTAAAGGTCTAAAGTTTCCTTTTTAAGAAGGAAAGTTGATGACATTAACTTCTTTTCTGCTGATAAATGCTTCTGTTCCAGCCAAAAACCTCCCCAAAAGCTTCTGTAACTCAACCTTTCCCCCTCTCATTCGTTCTGATGGTTTTATAGCTTGCTCTTCCACTGACAAAACCACTCTCTTTGGCTCTAATTTTTCTGCCAACTCTTAGGTAAGTGATTCCAGTGCACATGTCCCTCATACTTTACCTCCCTCTAACCCTATGTCCTCCATTATCCTTCCTTCATGCAAAGTCCATAAGGTTCTTCGCTTGCTAAAGACAAACAAGGCATCCAGACAGATGGTATCCCTGCAACGTTCCTTAAGAAGTTTGCAGATTAACTGGCTCTCGTGCTTTGCCCTCTTTTTGCCTCATTCTGTCAACCAGTATCTATCCTTTATCTTGGAAGCATGCTCTAGTTATTCCTAAGAAGAGTGGCCACTCTTTTCCTTCAAACTACCGACCTATTGCCGTAACCTCTGCTATTGCTAAAGTATTCGAAACTTTGCTCAATTCTCACTTTTTGATAGGTCTTGAATCTAACTTCTTTATCTCTGACCACCAGTAAGGCTTCTGCAAGGCAAGATCCACTGGTGACCTCCTGTCCTTTCTTACTCAAGCATGGTCATCTTTTTTGAGGAACTATGGGGAATCCTTTAGAGTTACCCTTGATATCTCTAAGGCTTTGACAGAGTCTGGCACAAGGCTCTGTTTACCTACCTCCCTGCTTATGGGTTTAACTCTTCTCTCTGTTCTCTGACTTCCAGTTTTCTTTCTGACAATTTTATATATGTAGTTGTTGACAGTGCAGCATCTAGCTCATTCCCTGTTACCAGAGGTGTTCCAAAGGGCTATGTTCTTTCACCTAGATTGTTCTCTTCATCAACGACTTTCTTCACTCACCATCCTCCTCTCTTCTCCATGCTTTTACCTACGATTCTACCCTTCATTTGTCCTTTGCCTTTTCTTCACAATCTTCATCTGCTACTCGTAATCAGTCTTGCATCTCTCTTTATTTTATTATCAACTCTGATTTACTGAGGGTATCTGAGTGGGGCACCCAAAATTTAGTTTAATTTAATTCTTCCAAGACACAGTTTCTGGCTATCTCTTTGTCTTCTTCTTCTTCTGATAGCTCTGTTGTCTTTGAAAATAATAATATTTACCTTCTTAATTCTCTTAACATATTAGGAATCCAGATAGCCTCTAACTTGTCTTGGAGGAATCACATAATCCAAATTTCAAAATCTGTTTTGTTCTCGTCATTATATTTTTTCTTCTATCGCTACTACTTCCATCGCTATTCTAATGAATTTGCGAGTTGCATCCCTCCCCCACTGACAAGGCCGTGTAATAATCGTTAAGTGGCCTTGTCTCACAATTACTGTTTAGAGATTTGTAGCTCTTGGATTGGTCGGTGCAGCAAATGCTTCTTCCCATCCACCTCCAGACTCTGGAACTCTCTTCCTCCTTTTATCTTTCTTATAACATATTTTCCTTTCAATAGCGAATCTATCGTCATCTCAGGGCCTAATCCTGACATATCTCTAGGTCTTCAGTACTTCGACTCTTCTTCCAGCAAGTCCCTTTACTATTGTGTATCATTACCTTATTTCTGCTTATCTTTAACCTGTTTCTTTCCTTGGTCTTAATGTTTTCTTCGTGCACGGGCCTGATGAAGGCATTTTGCTTGACTGTGCCGGTGTCACACTTAAAAAATAAAATATAACCTATTGTTATGTAAATAAACAAGAGCAAATGGAGAAAATATTGCATTAAAAAATAAAATATAACCTATTGTTATGTAAATAAACAAAAGGGAATGGAGAAAATATTGCATAAATTCAGAATTGACACTGGATGCCTAATATCGTAAATGCTGTTAATATAAAGAAGAAATATATATAATTCCAGAAAAGATTAATTTTTTAATCCCTTTCAATATTGGACACATTTTCCCCCCGAGAGTTTCGATGTATTTTGAATTATTCCGATACATGTTTTTCTCGAAATATGCATTTTTTTTTTTTAGGGACGAGTAGGAGGCAGTGGGTACTTAACTAACCTAACCTAACTAACCTAAGTTAACCTAACCTAACCCAACTAATCAAACGCAACTCAAAATTGAAGCCCTGCATGCCTTAATAGGGTGATTTTAGGTGTTTATACATTAGCTCGGTACATTTCAGGAATTGTTGGTAACCCTGATATATCGATTAGGCTAAGGAAAGATGCATACACTGAATCACAAGCATAATTTCATTTACTTATGCCTGTTTAAACAACTTTTTCATATTGCATACACTGAATCAGATTAATTTTCAAATAAGAAGGGATATTGCAATAATTTTTTTTATTAGGAAAGATTCTCCTATCACTTTTGCATAGTAAATGACATATACGATACACTTATATCTGAACGAATTTAGTTTATAATGGAACACATAAAATTAAAAACCAGCAAATACAAATTTACACATTTTGTTTCAAACGAGTCTCCCATAGAACATCATTTCTATGATCACAAAATCTTATTTTCTTCAAAAGATTATGTATTTAGGGAAACCAAAGTATCTTTACTGTAAGTATACTAAATACAGTAATGGATGAAATATTTTTCATAATAATGCTGTTCTATCCCAAGTATTACCTCTTCTTATCAGGAAAAGATACAAAAATGTACAAACAATTGAATGTGACGAGAAATACTGCTTTATCTTTGTTAAAGATGATTTGGGAAGTATTACAGTAACAAAATAGTCCATTTTAGGAATTTTCTATATATTATTATCTCCGTTTAGCTAAGAAATTGGAAAACGCATACTTTTGTTTTTCTTTTCTTTCCATATATATATATATATATATATATATATATATATATATATATATATATATATATATATATATATATATAGCTTTGATTTTAAAAACTCACCCCGTTTTACCTTCAAATTGACGAACAAGTATTATGTTAAGCAAGGTTAGTTAGTTAACTAGTAAGTTAGATTGGGTTAGGTTATGTTAGGATATTCTGTTCGAAGTATTAATCATTTATCATTGGAAAAACTCACTATGCAAATACTAGCTATTCCGTCTCACAAGCTATATCGAAAGTATCTAGGGTCTTGACATAATATTATGCACACACAAACGCACATTTACTTAGAAGGAAGGGAACAGAAGGTTAGAGTAAGACGCTCAGTGTCTGAATGGAGAAGGATTAGCAGTGGAGTTCCTCACGGTTCAGTTTTAGGGCCACTTTTGTGTCTTGTATACGTTAATGACCTGCCAGAGTCTGTAAATTCGTTCATTAATATGTTTTCAGATGATGCAAAGATTGTGAAGAAAAATGGTAGAGAACCTCAAGAAGACCTAAATAGTCTACATGAGTGGTAAGAAAGGTGGCTAATGAAATTCAATATTTCTAAATGAATACTCAATAGCAGGAGCAAAACTTTAAGAGACAGAGAACGAGAGAGATATATGCCGGCAGATTTGTCTCCGGAAATGCATAAAAATGGCATAATAAGAGCAGCATATGATTTCTCACATGTCCTTAACTGACCAAGTATATATTCATTCCCCTAGACTACCATATCTTTATGGATTAGTAAAAACTCACAAGCCTGTATTACCTCTGTGGATGGAAATAGCCTATATAAAAAAAAACACACACAAAATTTGTCCTCACATCTCAGATCCGCAGGCGACTCGTCAATACTGGAAGGCCTAGGCTAGACAACCCCAGACATCAATAAACAGCAGGCCAAAACTTTCTGGTAGGCTAATAGACCAGCCTATACCGCATCCAAATATCTATCCTTCCCAGTCCCAATGATGCCCAACTTCTCCCCTAACATAGGAAACAGAAAGCCACAACCACTTCCTAATTATAAACAAGCAAATAAACCCATGTACTAATATACTAAAATAAATAGAAAAAGAAATCAGGACGACTTTTCCTAACACCTGCACTGGCTCTTCAAGACCTCAACACAACAACAACCATAACAATGACGATCACGATGCTCACCCCTCGACTTTCTACCCTCTCTCTGAAAACTTCGACTTTATTCACATCACAAAAAAGCAACCCACCTCCAATTTCTCGCCCTGCCTACACACTCCCCCCTGAAGTTGAATTCAACAACAAGCCGCTTGGGAGGCTGCCTCGTCCTTCCACTTCTCCGAGGGGCCACAGCCTACCCCTCAAGTTCATATCCCGTGTGGTGGTCACTCATTGAACAGTCAGTGTCATTCTCGCTGAATCCTATCAGCAGAGGCTCATCATCCTCAGTCTCATTCTCACCTCTGCTTCCCAGTCTCTCTGACCTCTCCTCCATGCTCACAGCGCGACGCCTCAGATCTTTCACATGTTGGGTATGCCATCCACTTCTGCTGCTTGGGGAGAGTTGAGTCTTGTTACTTTTCCACACTCGAACTTCTTGAAGCACCTGTTTTGGGGGCGCTTAACCCACACCTCATCCCCTACCTTGTACCGACAATCGCCACCTGCATCCTCCTCCCAGACTTCATCTACTCCTTTAATTCTTGTCGAATACTTGTAAACCACATTAATGGGTGCACTGTCCTCGTCCACATCATCCAATGGAGTTATGTTTACAAGTATAAGGCTTCTCTGATATCAGAGCGAATTCTGACAGCTCTCCTCTTCATTGGACGATGAACCCTCTCGACTATGGAAATACCTTCTGGAACATATGCACATCATCTGCAGACTACACCCCCACTTACCAACAAAATCCTTGAACCTTTGACTCCTAAAAATTGCTGCATTGTCAGTCAAGATCTCCCGAGGGGGCCCACATTCACAAAGCACCTGTCGCAATAACCGCATTACGGTCTCACAAGCCTTATAACCCAGTTCATGCCACATAGTGAAGCAACTTTGGCCACAATCAATGAGGGTGAGGTAATGTTTTCCATTGTAGTGTGTTACATCCATTCCCAATTGTGCCCACACATCCAGCACACTCAGACTACCATGTGTCCACTTTTGAAAGGCAGGTTCTATACTGCTACACTTCTCCCAATTCCTAACAACTTCCTGAACTTGCTTATGGGCAACTTGTGGATGCATCCTCTTAGCAAAGTAAATTGTTAGTTCGACGCCAGGACGACCCATATTTTGATGAATGTCTCTTATCTTGTCTGGGTCAGGACAAGTTGCCACAGCTCACACATCACCGGGCTGACAACTCAACCACCGGTTGGGTACCCACATCAAAGCATCTGCAAGATTGCATTTGCTAGGTACTAGCTCGAGGCTCAACTCTATATTATACTCCTCTTTCATCTGGGTTATGACTTCCAGTCTTCTTCAGATTAGCATCTCACTTGCTGCTTTTGTCTTCAGCCTCACTTTGGTAGTCAGTGCATCAGTCAATCAGTGAAAAACAGTAAAAGAATATGTCTTTAACTGTGTTGTCTTCATATTCCATGATAGAGCCATGTAAAACACTCGAATAACAGCCTCTGACTTTGCTATGTTTATGTGCGTGCTATCTGACTCCCTCAACCATGATCCATCCTCTACAGTTATTCCATTCATTTTGCAAAACCACACCAATAGCTAATGAGCTCACATCAACCCACAGATCCACCTCGGCACCCACCACATACCACCTTCAATGAGCAGGATCGTTTTTATTCAATCTGTGATAGATCTTTTCCAACATGACACGAACATACTCTTCTCTGATCTCGTCATCCCATCCTACAATGTGAGTATTCGCTACTCTTTTGAGGTAAGAGGCAGCTACTCTCAACCAACCGCAAACTGGCAAATGTCCAGTAACTGACCACAAATTGAAAATATCCCTCTCCTGGTTCAGTACATCTGGTATTCCTTCTAATTTATTGTCTCTGCACCAGTTGAGCTGGCCCTTTCTTTCTGGATCACCCTGCACCCTCATGCCTTGTACATGCACCCCGGTTGATACCTTAACAGGGCTCTTACACGCTGTACCCCACATTTGCAGATGCTTAATGACTCGACTGCATGCCACACCACTTTCATCCATATAAATGTCGTCTAAATAAGCTGATGTGTGTTGCTTGATCTCCTGTTCCTGATCAAACACCGCTGTCAAAATTCCTGACATTATTAGTGGCACAACATTCAACCCGAACCCAAGCCGCGTTAAGCAGTACCTTGTTCCTTTAAACGTCACTGTCTGATAAGCCCACAGACTTTTGTCCACATGAATCTGCAAGTACGTCTAAAATCAACAATGGCTGTATACTCCCCCCAGTAACTCATTACCATTCCTCCCCAGCATGAATCCAGAATTCAGCGGACAACGATCAACGACTATTGCCTGCACTCTAGCCTCAATGCCTCATTGACCTATGTTGATAATCCCCAATCCTCTGCAGGGAACCTCATGGCCACTAATCCCAATTAGGCCAACATCTTGCCTACTCCAAACTCGACACATTCTCTCCTCAACTATACATCTAGTGCATCCACTGTCCAAAAGTGCGCTCACCTGATTTCCGTTTACAGTTATCTCAATCACAGGCAGTGCCATTTTCAATTCTTGGAGGAAGAAGTTGGCGCAAATGGCTTTTCCTCGTTGGAGGTTAAAGCACAGTCTTTTGCTATGTGACCAGATTGACTGCATCTATAGCACACACAAGACTCAATAAATGCCATAGATCTGCTTCCTGACTCCACATGCCAAGTCAACAGGCAATCACGGGCAAAGTGGTTTGGTTTTCCACAATTAAAACATAGTCGCAGTTTTACCTTATACTGAAAATCAGCACTTCATGATAAATTCTCTTAATCATGGTCTATACCTTTACCAAAAAATACAGTGTCAGTATTATAGTCTTCAGTCAGAAGTATTCTTGCCCTTTCTACAATCTGACTCGAGCCCATACTCTCAATACACGTGCCTGTCCTAAGTGCCTGTTTCACATGATCAGATAATCCAGTAATAAAAGTGCATGACAATAGCTTCTCGTTACTGCAGTCAAACAATGAGCTCAAGCATTTCAAGTCGGCTAAATACACATCTACACTCTCTCCTTCCTTGATTTGGCGCTTGGAGAACTTTTTATAAGCTGTAAATGAATCTGCTCCAAATGCAGATTTCAGTGCCTCTTTTACTGCTTCTGCATCTTTCTTGGCATCATCGCCAAACTGCTGATACACTGAAAAAGAGCCTCCGGTTAGCCGCAACGAGATAACCACACACAAATCACTAATTTTTCTAATCCTACACACTTGCTTGAGTTTATCTAACCACTCTAAGACGTCTTTACTGCCATCATACTTCTCAATTAACCGCAAATCTGTTGACTCCATTATTAGCTTATTCCCTACTAACCTATTCTCTCTTACATACGGCTTAGGTCTAGATAGCTTGTGGACGGAAATAACCTATATAAAAAAAAACACGCATAAAGTTTGCACTCACCTCTCAGATTCACACGCGACTCGTCGATACTGGAAGGCCTAGGCTAGACAACCTCAGACAATAATAAACAGCAGGCCAAAACTTTCCGGTTGGCTGATAGACCAGCCTACACAGCAGCCACTTATCTGTCCTTCCCAGTAATAATAATGCCCAACTTCTCCCCTAACATAGGAAACACAAAGCCACAACCACTTCCTAATTATAAACAAGCAAATAAAGCCATGTACTAATATACTAGAATAAATAGAAAACAAAATCAGGACGACTTATCCTAACACCTGCACCGGCTCCTCAAGACCTCAACACAGCAACAACAACAACAACCATAACAATGACGATTACAGTGCTTACCCTCTTTCCCAAAACTTCGTCTTTATTCACATCACATAAATGCAACCCACCTCCCACTTCTCGCCCTGCCTACACAACCAATGCACTCAATTATTAGTTCTGTTGGTTCTATATATTGCAAGCTATCTAAGTTTTTAGTTCGTTTATTCTACCCTTTGCTCTGAAAAATATCAACCTCCCATATACTGACTTCCTATGACCTGAATGAAAACTTAAGAATCTTGCTATCACTCCAGCTATAAATATTAACGTTCTTCATATTTGTTCCCTCTTTACTAAAGTACCCATAAATAACTTATTAGATTACCTTAGTTGTGAACTAGATAATCATTCTATTCAGTTAACTAAAATAGTTATTACGGAACTCATTTCACCTTTGTGTTGCAGAATGCAAGTTTGTTTTTGGCAAAAAAATATTAGTAACAAACTTCTGGAATGACTATGGAAAACCCCTTATCTCCTCTTCTTTCTAATCTTTATTTGGAATTTTTTGAAAGACAGTACCTTCAAACCATTGTCCCTATAAATACTAATTTTCATTGATTTCGTTATGTTGATGTTGTACTATGTTTTTCTCGTACTTATATTAATGTTCATGAGTTTCTAACTAAGTTGAATAATTTTGTTCACGCTGTTGAATTCACGTTAGAAAAAGGAAATAATAATAGCTAGCGATTCTTAGACTTTTGTTACATAAACAACCTTTTAGAAAGCCTACAAATCATCTATCTTATGTGGATTTTTATTCTGGTCATGATCTTAAAAAGTCTATTTTTTCTTCAATGTTTCTCCGAGCTTTACGTATTGTTAGCCCAGAATCCCTTGATGTTGAGATTGATAAAATCTTTGATAGTCGACAAAATCTTTGTCATCCTAATTGGTTCTTAAATATCTGCTTCAGTGCTGCAAGATGCATATTTCATAGACCATCTCTCCCCGACAGAAATGTTGCTTCGAATTTTAATAATACCATAGTTATTCCCCATTTTCAGGGATGTCATAGCTTAGTCAAGATTTTGAAAACATTAAATGTCCTTTTAGTGTCCACATATGAAAATACTTTTTGCAATATGTTGATTAAAAATAGTCCTGTTTCCACTTCTAATATCATATATATGATTCCATTTAAAGACTGTGATAAGTATTATGTTGGCCAAACTAACAAATCATTAGAATTTCGTGTCAATCAACATAAACATAACGTTCGAAAGTGTCATTCTTCCATTGCTTTGTTCAAGCATTATGCTGATTGCAATAACCATACTGATTGGAGCGATGCTTCTAATTTGGTAAGAAGTCAGGATATTATCACTAGAAAACATTTTGGAAACTGCAATAATTAACTTAACCGAGCACCAAAATATTAACTTATGTTATGGTTTATTTGTAACTGATCCCATATTACAAGCATGCTTCATCAAGTTTAAAAAAAGTAATTTTGCAAATAATATTATATTGTATTTATCTATAATTGATTTTTTTTACTTCATTTTTTTGTTATTGTTATTAAGAATTTCTTTTCTTTTATTATTACTACTATTGTACCATTATTATTATCATTTCATAATTACTATATACTTGCCAATTTAATAATATTATTGTTGTTGGTATTTCTAATATTATTATTATTATTATTATCAATATTGCTTTTTGTTTTTTGTTGTTGTTTTTTCGTGACTACTGTTTATATAATTCTATTTGTCCTGTATTGTTGTAATGTTGTTACTTTTATTGCTGGTTAGTATTATTTTTATTATAATTTTGATATTTATTATTATCATTATTATTGTTATTATTATTATATTACTATTACTATTATTATTATTATTATTAT
>JAXCGZ010011663.1:22500-35000 GCA_037179515.1 Halocaridina rubra | reverse complement strand
GAACCTTATGAACTTTGCGCGAAAAAAGGATAAGGGAGAGTATAGGGTTAGGGAGGGGGTAAAGATCGAGGAACAGGTGCGCTGGAATCGTTTATAGAAGAGTTGGCAGAAAAATGAGCCAAAGAGAGTGGCTTTGTCAGTGGAGAGAAAGCTATAGAACCATCACAACGAATGAGAGGGGGATAGATTGAGTTGCAGAAGTTTTTGGGTAAGAACCAGAAGTATATATCAGAGGGAGGGGAGTTAAGGCCATCAACTTTCCTTCTCATAAAGGAAGCTTTAGATCTTCGAATCTGAGCAGTACAGCGATTTCTAGCTACAATAAAATCAGAGCAAATTAAATCAGAAGGAGAAGCTCGGTAAGATCGGTGTGCCCGATTCCTGGTCTAGATAGCCATGGAGCAGGCACTGTCAAACCAAGGTTTAGGGGGAGAGAAGAGAAAGTTTTTGTAGAAGAGGGGATGTACGCCTCCATTCCCGAGGTCATGATCTCGTCAACTTTTAGAGCTACCTGATCAGAGTTGCGGGACCGAAAGCAGTAGTCATCCCACGTGAAGTCAAAGAGGAAGTTACGCAAATTTTCATGTTGGGTATGCTCAAAGTGCCAAAGGCAGCGCTGAGTAGGAGGGATTGGTGGAGAGGGAGCAAAAATGGAAGAGACTGAGATCACAAAGTGGTCAGATTTAACAAGAAGGCAAAGCACAGAATATGTAACTATCTCTCTCTCTCTCTCTCTCTCTCTCTCTCTCTCTCTCTCTCTCTCTCTCTCTCTCTCTCTCTCTCTCTCTCTCTCTATATATATATATATATATATATATATATATATATATATATATATATATATATATATATATATATATATATATATATATATATATATATATATATATATATATATATATATATTTTCCAAAGTTATACTAAGCATTTCTTTTCCAATACTGCAGGCTTGAAATTAGTGGTCGCTGGTTTGGAGTATGTACCCATCTCTGGAACACCCTCAGGTAAGCAGTTACTGAAAATAATGGCTACTTTTCCATCACTGGCCCTATACCTACCATGGTGTTCTCACTAATCAGTTGAGTTCGCAAAGGCTATGATATGAGAGTAGCCTTTTTCTCATTTCTTATTATCTTAAGACGCTTAGGTGTAGAGATACTAACATTAGGGACGCAGCTACCCCTCCTTCATCCCCAATATGTTCTGTTGTAGAGATGTTGTGCAATCCACCTAGAAGAGCCAAACTCTGGTACCTCAGAGGTGCGGAGATAAATTCTAATTAATTGGACAACGAAGGAAGGGTGGTGACAGAGCTTAAATCTCCCCATAATATTAATACATTTGTATATAATCAAACCAAATACCTGATTATACCGCATGGGACATGTGGAGAGCCCCTGGCAAATTAGCACGTTTAGTGAGCACACCAGTAGATGAATGGAGTTTATTGTAGATCAGCATCTTTTAAAGACTGGGCTTAAATATTTAATGCCCATCCAGAATCTATCAAATTAATAAAACGGATCGCCATCTACAACATGCAAAATAAGGATATAAGCATTGAATTAAACATTTACAAATACGCATATTGTAAAATACGAAATACTCTCGAATGATGCTGTGACGTCAAATTAAGTCTAGTTTAGGAGGTGATTTGTACGACAAAACTTTTAACAGTAAGAACTTGAAATATATCTTACCATGGAGACTATGATGTAAAGAGGGATCTCTCTCTCTCTCTCTCTCTCTCTCTCTCTCTCTCTCTCTCTCTCCTCTCTCTCTCTCTCTCTCTCTCTCTCTCTCTCTCTCTCTCTCCATATCATTGTAGAAACTCTTATACACAATAAGATTTATTCAAATTATGAACAACGATATAATTTAGAAAACATGGGTACATTCATATATATATATATATATATATATATATATATATATATATATATATATATATATATATATATATATATATATATATATATATATACAATTACTGTCCTTCCCAGTGTAAGGGTTTGAGTAGAGTAAAAGCATACACCTAATCACCAGAGAATCAGTTCTCCCTATTTCTCACATCTTAGTTTCTTGGAGATAAAGTATCACTACCCCAGTTCCCCTCTCACCACACTGCTAGGGTATCCACAGTGCAATTGGGTATAGTTCTATTGTAATCGGGCTCGAGAGCAGTGTATGGTTTGTCCCCTCTACTTTATTTCATCACATTAAATAGGTGTGGGAAACTTTCTTTGGCCCGCATTAAGTAATTATCATTTCTCTCAACTTGTCCCTCTCTCTTGCACTCTCTCTCTTCTGTTCCACTGGCATATTACTTGTATACAAAGCTACTTCCACCTCATCCTCCACCTCATTTTTGCTCTTCCTCAGCCTTACGCCACTTACTTTTCCTCTCCACACTCTTTGCAAGCCATTCCTTATTCATTCTTTCCAAATGGCGAAACAACCTCAACAGAGTGTTTATACAGACAGCTTATTGTAATTTCTTTTATTCTGTCTCTTTTCCATATTTCTCACTCTATCTATTCTTGACACACCTTTCATATTTCTAAAACAATTCGTCTCCTTTACTTTTAATCTGCTTCTTTCATCTTACTTATATTCTTAGTCTCTGCTCCATAAACTGTCGCAGACACGGTCGATCCTTCATATAACCTTCTCGTAACATTCATTCTTAAATACCTATTGCCCATCACACTTTTCATCCCGTCTAGACATGTACTCACCTCTCCGAGCATCCATCTATTCACTACTATATGTAACCCTGAGGCTTAATGCGTTCAACTTCATTAAGCTAAATCTCACATTCAGCCTACCCTCTTCCACATTCTTCGTTCATCTCAAACCCATATATTTACCAACATTCACCTGTAACTTTCGTCTAATACACACTCTTATAAAGTCAGTCACCTATTTCTTTAGTGTCTCCTCAGAATCAGCCGCTTTCACTGTATGTTTCAAATAGTAAATGATTCACTTTCCATAATTTTTAATTTTCACAACTAATTCCAAACATTTGTTGACCACTCTTGCCTCAATTTCCCTTTTCACTCCATCCACATACACTTTGAGCATCTGAGTAAATCACACAACCTTGATGCAACCCAACATTCATCTCTCACCAAGCACTTTCCTCGCTCCCGGCTTTCACACTCTCCAGTTTTTATGAAAAATCTATTGAACTTCCTCTTATTCTACGCAGATTCTTTGTGATAACTAATTAATATGTTACTTATTTATCAACCTATTTTCTTTAGAAAATCAAACATGCGAAGTGGAAAGAATTAGCAATGAAGAAAAGGTTTTCGGAAATGGAAGTTATGTAATGATGAGGATTCCAAACCAAGCAGATCCAGGAAACTTCATAATTAAAAAAGGACGTGAGCTACTCTTTCTCAGAGAACACAAAGGAACCTACTCGGTCAAGGGAAGTAAGTCATAAAAGAAGTAAAGATACTGAAAACTTGCTTTCTATGGAAATAATAATACAATAATAAGCAGAGGTTATATTTTCTACAGGATTGTGGATATAAAGCATAATTTATATTATCATTATTATTATTATCATTATTATTATTAATATTATTATTATTATTATTATTATTATTATTATTATTATTATTATTATTATTATTATTATTATTATTATTATTATCATTATTATTATTATTATTATTATCATTATTATTATTATTATTATTATTATTATTATTATTATTATTATTATTATTATTATTATTATTATTATTATTATTATTATATATAATACAGCAGCATTTTCTAAAATCATGTTGGATTTTCACTTTAGTACCATGTTTCAAAAACATTTGACTTACGTATTTAAAATTGATGCTGATGAGACACTGTTGACATGAGTGCACATAAATATAACTTGTATATAACCTAGTAATAGACGTGGAGGAAACCTCTTTACAGATTCTACGTATGAAAAGATAAACTTCACCACTGACAAATGGCATAGGATAAATTTAACAGAAGATAGCTTGATATTCCAAGACCTAGATTATGAATCCACTACCCAAAAGATAGGATTTAATAATTTGATAAGTACTTCGGGTGATATGACAATAAGGATGCTTGACAGGAACACTGGTTTGGACATTATCTCTTGCAATTCAGGTAGTTACAGAATAAGCAGAGAGTTGTACTACAATATCACAAATATCTTAAAAAAAACAGTCCATATTAAATATTTTGTAGTCTCTTGAAATTAAGAATTTTGTGATAATTGAAATATATAATCAAATATAATTCACGATAATCAATATAATCTTACTTGATTTCTAGAATGTTTAATAGTAAAGACACCACCAGCCACCACAAATCTATATGGACAATTTAGGTTCAAAAACCAACAGAACATCTGGGTGTGGGTTTCCCGAAACAACTCGAACCTCAAGCTAGTACTATCGTCGTCTAATGAAAAGAAAGAAATTTCATTCAGTATGAACAATACCTCTAACTGGACAAGGTTTACCTTAACCTCTAATACTTATGACAACAAAATCATTTTGCATAGAGTGGAGGAGGAAGCTCAATATGAAGAAGGAAGTGTCACTGGCTTACTGGGAACAAATCATTCAGTCATGTTTCATACCGATTCAAATGACACTGCACTGTGGAAATTAGGCTGCCCAATGATTACAGAAGGTAGGATTTTTTTTATTTATTTATTTATTTATTTATTTTTTACAAAGTAACCCTATACCCTAAACCTTGAAGAATAGCTTTAGGGACAAAAAAATTATCTCCTTAGAGAACCAATCATACAGAACACAAAATGTTTGTTAGATATACTTAACTCTTTGAGAAGTGAGAGATAATTACATTCAGTTCTCTATTATATTAGTAATTAAAGTAAAAATAATAATGGACTCGCACCAATGAACACTCAACCCTATGTAACTAGAGAGAGAGAGAGAGAGAGAGAGAGAGAGAGAGAGAGAGAGAGAGAGAGAGAGAGAGAGAGAGAGAGATTTGTAATTACCTAATTGTGCTTTCGTGAACGAACTCCATGCTCGTAACTCCCCGTCTCCTGGTCGTTTCCATTTTTGGACTCATAATGCTTATCATACTTGTCTTTGTGTGTGTGTGTGTGTGTGTGTGTGTGTGTATATATATATATATATATATATATATATATATATATATTATATATATATATATATATATATATATATATCGTAACTCCCCGTCTCCTGTTTGGTTCCATTTTTGTACTCAGTGATACTTATCATACTTGTCTTGTTGTGAATGTGTGTGTGTGTTTGTATATATATATATATATATATATATATATATATATATATATATATATATATATATATATATATATATATATATATATACACACACACACACACACACACACATGAAACACCCAGAGAAGAAATAAGATTTTTGGATGAAGCAAATAAAGCACTAGGGCAAGAGAGAAAAGTACTAGAAATGGGAATAAAGAAGCTGGAAGGGGAAAATTGTGAACTAGAAATCAGAATATCTAAACAAGAAGATAACAACAAACAGCTGAATGACAACTTGAATGAATTAAGTGTTAGTTCACTGATCTCAACTGAGAGAGAGAGGAGATTGCAGCTTGGAATGTCCATATAAAGGAAAACATTGAACAGTTTAGAAAAGAGTTTCAGGAGCTGAATACGGAACATGATGCCATGAAAACTTCCTTTGCAGATGCGAGAAAAGGGAATGTGGCAGTAAAAGAGGCTCTGAGGGTGGTGGTGCTGGAAAACATACAAACAGGTGACTATAAAGAAACAGTAGTAGAAAAAATTAAAGAGGTTCTGATGGCAAGGGCTAATCCACTGATTAAAGAGGCACTTGATATAAAAAAGACAGTGGTGTTCTCAGGCATAAGCCAATTCCAGGAGCCAACAAGGCAGGGGAGACTTGAAAAAAATAAAGCTAGGATTTTAGACCTGATAAGGAAGCTTGGAGTAGTATGTGGTTCTGAGGATATTGTAAACATTCACCAACTAGATAAATATTCTATGGAGGGAAACAAAGACCAACGAATGAACCTTTTTGAGAGGGGACACATGTACATAAATATTGATAAGGAAAAAAGCCTAGAAGACCTTCAAGAATTCGAATCAGTGTTCATTAAACGATACAGAACACAGGAAGAGATGGAAAGTATCAAAAACTTGTTGCAAGAGGCTAGAAGGTTAAATGAGGAAAGAAATGAAGAAGAGAAGAAAAATGTTCATTTCAGAGTTCTTCCAGACAAAGGGGAGATAAAGAAGATAATGACAGAAGATCAGGGGATGGGGCTTCATTAAGATTGTTATACACAAATGCTGGGATTCACAACAGTAAGGCAGATATAGCAGCGGTTACAGAGACTAAGTTAGCGATGACATAAACAGTGTCAGAGTTTTTCCTAAGGGTTTCAGAATATGCAAGGTTGAAAAAACTGGGGGGACTGGTGGTGGGATAGCACTGCTCATAAGTGAAAGGTTTCGGGTTGAAGAAATAAGGTTTGCTATAGAAAGTGAGTTCAAGGAATTTCTTGTTACTCGCATAAATACTGGGTCAGAGAGCATTATAATAACTGTTGTATATATCCCATCAAGGAACCAACATAGGCTAGAAGTTTATGAGGAGAGTCATATAGGTACTGTTGAAGTCATAAACTCAGTTATTAACATTGCACAGGAGAGCTAAGGTAGGATCTTGATTATGGGAGATTTTAATCATAGAGAGATAGATTGGATAAATTTTGATCCACACAGTGGTGAGGACTCATTCGGGGCAAGATTCCTGGATTGCGTACAAGGGAATTTCCTACACCAACATGTACTGGAACCAATGAGGCCCAAGGGTGGGGTTGAGCCATCGCTGCTTCATCTAGTCTTCACAGAAAATGTGTTGGATATTGAAAAAATTGAGTATGAACCACCAATTGGAAAGAGTGACCACTGTGTGTTGTTGATGGAGTATATCATTGAAGAAGTTCGTCCTGAGAGTAGAGGTACTGAGGATGCAAGGAGGAGCTATCCAAAGGGAGATTACATCACTATGAATTATAGTTTTGAAGTTATTGACTGGAGGACCTTATTTAACAACAAATATGTACAAAAAATGTACGACATCTTTTGTGAGGAATATGGGAAAATAGTAGATTGCTGCATACCTGTCACCAAAATAGGAGTAATGAATGTCAGGGAGAAATGGTTCAATAATGACTGTAAGAGAGCTAAGGTTTGGAGATACATATGCTGGAAAAGGCATACGAGGAGATAAAAACATAAGTACCTGGAAGACTTATAAAAGAGCAAGAAATGATTACCTAAGTAAAAGAGGAGAGACAGAGAGAGACTATGAAAGTGATATCACCAGGAGGGCTTATAAAAATCCCAAACTTTTCCACAGCTTTATCAGAGGAAAACTGAAGGTAAAAGAACAGGTTTTAAAGCTTAAAAGAGCGGATGGAAGCATCACTGAGACGGATGAAGAGATCTGTGAAGAATTAAATAAGGAGATTCAGGCAGTATTTACTGTAGAAAATACTCCACCCCCTCAGATTGCAGTTATAGAAGCTCATGGGCCGGCTTTAGAGAACATCATCTTTTCAGCCACAGAGGTATGCAAAGTGCAGATGGAGTTAGATGTCCATAAAGCTACAGGTCCTGAAGATATATCCCTTTATGTACTTAAGAAATGCGCTAATTCAGTATCAGTGACACTAAGTATCATATTTAAAAAGTAGCTGGAGTCAGGGTAGATTCCAAGATGATGGACACAAGCGAACGTGATACCTATCATCAAAAAGAGAAGGAGGGATACGGCTCTAAACTATAGACCTGTTTCCTTGACCAGCATAGTTTGCAAAGTTATGGAAAAACTGCAAAGAAAGCACATCTCTCTTCACTTGGAATCCTTCAACTTTTGTCAGTGAGACAACATGACTTTAGAGAAGGTAGATCAACAGTAACAAAATTATTAGAATTTTACGATGAGGTAAGCCGAATCTTACAGGAAAGAGAGGGCTAAGCAGATTGCATATTCCTAGACGTTCAGAAAACATTTGACACTGTCCCACACGGGAGACTTATTTAGAAGCTGCAAGCAATGGCAAGAATAGGTGGAAATGTCTTGGAATGGATAAAAACATATTTAGAAGGAAGGGAACAGAGGGTTAGAGTAAGACACTCAGTGTCTAAATGGAGAAGAGTTAGTAGTGGAGTTCCACAGGGTTCACTTTTAGGGCCACTTTTGTTTCTTGTATATGTAAATGACCCATAAGAGTCTGTAAATTCATTCATGAATATGTTTGCAGATGATGCAAAGCTTGTGAAGAAAATAAGAAACGAGATCAATAGTAGAGAACTTCATGAAGATCTAAATAGTCTACATGAGTGGTCAGAAAAGTGGCTAATGAAATTCAATACTTCAAAATGTAAGATAATGAGAATGGGTGCAAGTGCAAGAAGGCCCAAGCTTGATTACTCAATAGCAGGAGTAGAACTTCAAGAGACAGAGAATGAGAGAAAGCTAGAAGTAAACATACTGGCAGATTTGTCTCCGGAAACGCATATAAATGGCATTGTAAGGACAGAATATGCTTTCTTAACAAATGTAAGGGTAGCCTTCAGGCACATGGATAAGGCAATGTTCAGAAATATTTATGTAACCTATGTGAGGCCAAAGCTTGAATATGCAGACCCTTTCGGAATCCACACTTGAAAAAGCAAGTAGTTTAGCTTGAAAAAGTTCAAAGACATGTCACGAAAATGGAGCCAAAAATATGCAATCTAACTTTTGATGAGAATCTGAGGGAATTAAACTTACCATCACTCGAAGCTAGAAGATTAAGGGGTGCTACGGTGACAGAGTATAAATTCCTTCATGGTTATGTCAGAGTGGATAGGGATCGATATTTTGATATGGCTGGCACTAGAACTAGAGGTCATAGTGTGAAGCTTCGTAAAAAAAATTTCTTTGCAGGATGTAAGGAAGTACTTTTTTTAAGTGTATGAGTAGTTGATAATTGGAACTCGCTAAGCGAGGAGATAGTTAATGCTAACTCAATCCATAGTTTTAAGGACAAGTATGATATGTATCACTAAGTACAAAATGGAACCGACCAGTAGAAGGGAAGTTACAAACTTGGGGCTCTTTCCCGTAAATACAATAAGGTAATTACACACACACACACACACACACACACACACACACACACACACACACACACACACACACACACACACACACACACACACACACAGATTGCATATTCCTAGACTTCCAGAAAGCGTTTGACACTGTTCCACATGGGAGACTTATTAGGAAGCTGCAATCAATGGCTAGAATTGGTGGAAATGTTTTGGAATGGATAAAAACTTACTTAGAAGGAAGGGAACAGAGGGTTAGAGTAAGACACTCAGTGTCTGAATGGAGAAGAGTTAGTAGTGGAGTTCCACAGGGTTCACTTTTAGGGCCACTTTTGTTTCTTGTATATGTAAATGACCCATAAGAGTCTGTAAATTCATTCATGAATATGTTTGCAGATGATGCAAAGCTTGTGAAGAAAATAAGAAACGAGATCAATAGTAGAGAACTTCATGAAGATCTAAATAGTCTACATGAGTGGTCAGAAAAGTGGCTAATGAAATTCAATACTTCAAAATGTAAGATAATGAGAATGGGTGCAAGTGCAAGAAGGCCTAAGCTTGACTACTCAATAGCAGGAGTAGAACTTCAAGAGACAGAGAATGAGAGAAAGCTAGAAGTAAACATACTGGCAGATTTGTCTCCGGAAACGCATATAAATGGCATTGTAAGGACAGAATATGCTTTCTTAACAAATGTAAGGGTAGCCTTCAGGCACATGGATAAGGCAATGTTCAGAAATATTTATGTAACCTATGTGAGGCCAAAGCTTGAATATGCAGACCCTTTCGGAATCCACACTTGAAAAAGCAAGTAGTTTAGCTTGAAAAAGTTCAAAGACATGTCACGAAAATGGAGCCAAAAATATGCAATCTAACTTTTGATGAGAATCTGAGGGAATTAAACTTACCATCACTCGAAGCTAGAAGATTAAGGGGTGCTACGGTGACAGAGTATAAATTCCTTCATGGTTATGTCAGAGTGGATAGGGATCGATATTTTGATATGGCTGGCACTAGAACTAGAGGTCATAGTGTGAAGCTTCGTAAAAAAAACTTCTTTGCAGGATGTAAGGAAGTACTTTTTTTAAGTGTATGAGTAGTTGATAATTGGAACTCGCTAAGCGAGGAGATAGTTAATGCTAACTCAATCCATAGTTTTAAGGACAAGTATGATATGTATCACTAAGTACAAAATGGAACCGACCAGTAGAAGGGAAGTTACAAACTTGGGGCTCTTTCCCGTAAATACAATAAGGTAATTACACACACACACACACACACACACACACACACACACACACACACACACACACACACACACACACACAGATTGCATATTCCTAGACTTCCAGAAAGCGTTTGACACTGTTCCACATGGGAGACTTATTAGGAAGCTGCAATCAATGGCTAGAATTGGTGGAAATGTTTTGGAATGGATAAAAACTTACTTAGAAGGAAGGGAACAGAGGGTTAGAGTAAGACACTCAGTGTCTGAATGGAGAAGAGTTAGTAGTGGAGTTCCACAGGGTTCACTTTTAGGGCCACTTTTGTTTCTTGTATATGTAAATGACCCATAAGAGTCTGTAAATTCATTCATGAATATGTTTGCAGATGATGCAAAGCTTGTGAAGAAAATAAGAAACGAGATCAATAGTAGAGAACTTCATGAAGATCTAAATAGTCTACATGAGTGGTCAGAAAAGTGGCTAATGAAATTCAATACTTCAAAATGTAAGATAATGAGAATGGGTGCAAGTGCAAGAAGGCCTAAGCTTGACTACTCAATAGCAGGAGTAGAACTTCAAGAGACAGAGAATGAGAGAAAGCTAGAAGTAAACATACTGGCAGATTTGTCTCCGGAAACGCATATAAATGGCATTGTAAGGACAGAATATGCTTTCTTAACAAATGTAAGGGTAGCCTTCAGGCACATGGATAAGGCAATGTTCAGAAATATTTATGTAACCTATGTGAGGCCAAAGCTTGAATATGCAGACCCTTTCGGAATCCACACTTGAAAAAGCAAGTAGTTTAGCTTGAAAAAGTTCAAAGACATGTCACGAAAATGGAGCCAAAAATATGCAATCTAACTTTTGATGAGAATCTGAGGGAATTAAACTTACCATCACTCGAAGCTAGAAGATTAAGGGGTGCTACGGTGACAGAGTATAAATTCCTTCATGGTTATGTCAGAGTGGATAGGGATCGATATTTTGATATGGCTGGCACTAGAACTAGAGGTCATAGTGTGAAGCTTCGTAAAAAAAACTTCTTTGCAGGATGTAAGGAAGTACTTTTTTTAAGTGTATGAGTAGTTGATAATTGGAACTCGCTAAGCGAGGAGATAGTTAATGCTAACTCAATCCATAGTTTTAAGGACAAGTATGATATGTATCACTAAGTACAAAATGGAACCGACCAGTAGAAGGGAAGTTACAAACTTGGGGCTCTTTCCCGTAAATACAATAAGGTAATTACACACACACACACACACACACACACACACACACACACACACACACACACACACACACACACACACACACACACACACACACAGATTGCATATTCCTAGACTTCCAGAAAGCGTTTGACACTGTTCCACATGGGAGACTTATTAGGAAGCTGCAATCAATGGCTAGAATTGGTGGAAATGTTTTGGAATGGATAAAAACTTACTTAGAAGGAAGGGAACAGAGGGTTAGAGTAAGACACTCAGTGTCTGAATGGAGAAGAGTTAGTAGTGGAGTTCCACAGGGTTCACTTTTAGGGCCACTTTTGTTTCTTGTATATGTAAATGACCCATAAGAGTCTGTAAATTCATTCATGAATATGTTTGCAGATGATGCAAAGCTTGTGAAGAAAATAAGAAACGAGATCAATAGTAGAGAACTTCATGAAGATCTAAATAGTCTACATGAGTGGTCAGAAAAGTGGCTAATGAAATTCAATACTTCAAAATGTAAGATAATGAGAATGGGTGCAAGTGCAAGAAGGCCTAAGCTTGACTACTCAATAGCAGGAGTAGAACTTCAAGAGACAGAGAATGAGAGAAAGCTAGAAGTAAACATACTGGCAGATTTGTCTCCGGAAACGCATATAAATGGCATTGTAAGGACAGAATATGCTTTCTTAACAAATGTAAGGGTAGCCTTCAGGCACATGGATAAGGCAATGTTCAGAAATATTTATGTAACCTATGTGAGGCCAAAGCTTGAATATGCAGACCCTTTCGGAATCCACACTTGAAAAAGCAAGTAGTTTAGCTTGAAAAAGTTCAAAGACATGTCACGAAAATGGAGCCAAAAATATGCAATCTAACTTTTGATGAGA
>JAXCGZ010011663.1:7500-15000 GCA_037179515.1 Halocaridina rubra | reverse complement strand
ACTCAGGCAATTTAATTCTATCATACCCAAAGGCTTTTATAGATAGTTCAAGTACATCAGAAGGATTTTTTTTTTTTTTTTTTTTTATTTATTCAGATAACTGTACATGGGGACATGTGCACATGGGCACTCCCAGTCATATTGTAGTTGATAACATTACAATCTATGTGGTTATGTAAAAATAACATACTAATAGAATTTGCAATTAATTTAAAATATCATAATTAATAATAAATAATTAAATGCAATTAATTTAAAATATCATAATTAATAATAAAATATAGTGTAATAATTGAAGAGTACTTGAAGAGTAATCATTGTGACAATATTTTCAATAGCCCTTGTTGAGTGCTATCATTTAAATTCCGTACTACTGCAGACAATTTGAAGCAGATATAGAATAACAATTTTCAGGTTAGAATAATAAGTAGGTACATACATATATATATACACACACACACATACACACATACATACATATATATATATATATATACACATATACACATATATATACATATACATACACATATATATATATATATATATATATATATATATATATATATATATATATATATATATATATATATACACACATACATACACACACACATATATATACATATACACATACATATACATATACATATACATACATACATGCATGCATTAATTAGATGAGCAATAGAAACACCACTGGGGCTTCATAGCCATACATATCAAGGAGAGAGAGAGAGAGAGAGAGAGGAGAGAGAGAGAGAGAGAGAGAGAGAGGAGAGAGAGAGAGAGAGAGAGAGAGAGAGAGAGAGAGAGAGTTTGTGGTATTCATTTCAGCAAAAGGAGTTATTCGTCCTTACTACAGATAAAGACACATCCATGCATACTCATACACATCATTGTCATCTGAGGGTAACACAGCAGAGGAAAGTGCATGTACTTAATTGCATATACGTACACATATAAACCTGAACATACATACATACATACACATAAACACAGTGCCATATAATGGAGGATAAATTTGGAAGGAAAAGAAAGAGAAAGACTGAAAGCCTCTCCCCCTCTCCACCCTTCAAATTATGTACGTGAGAGAGAATTACGTCAATTAATCCATTATCACTATTATCACAACCATTGCTACCACCATCATGATTATTATTATCATCATCATTATTATTATTATCATTATTATTATTATTATCATTATTATTATTACTATTATTATTATTATTATTATTATTATTATTATTATTATTATTATTATTATTATTATTATTATTACCATCATCATTACTACAGCTTTTGTATATAGATAGAGTTATGAATCAAAAGTAGTAATTATTGATACATATAGACATGCACATACATATACATATACACATATACATACATATATACATATAAATACATATACACATACATATACATATACACATACATGCACACATGTACACACATATACATACATATGAGCTCTTGAGGGAGGGGGTTAGAATACTTCCTCCATGTTCCCCTGCGTGTCGTAAGAGTAGACTAAGTGGGGCGGAGCGAAGGGAATGAAAGAACCCTTCTCTGTACTTTCTCTTCCCAGAAAGTCAGAGCATTATTCCTTTACTCAGCCACTCACCTTATAAGGGGAAAAGTGGCTTATGTATATAAAAAGGCTTATGTGAGAGAGAGAGAGAGAGAGAGAGAGAGAGAGAGGAGAGAGAGAGAGAGAGAGAGAGAGAGAGAGAGAGAGAGAGAGAGAGAGAAGGTATTCCCTCCACCCCTCCCTCCCTCTCCCTCTCTCTCTCTTTTTTTTTTTTTTTTTTTTTTTTTTTTTTTTTTTTCAAAGTTATAGAAATATCAGATAATATACAAGAAAGTAGACTAAGATGGTATGGTCATGTCGTTAGAAGGGATGAACAGTATGTTGGGAGGAGGGTGATGGAAATGGATATACAGGGTAGAAGGAGAGGGAGACCAAAGCGTAGGTGGATGGATTGCATCAATGATGATCTGAGGTCTAAAGGTTTGTTGGGTGATGAGGTATGGGACAGAAATAAATGGAGAAAACTGACCAGAAACATCGACCCCACATAAATGTGGGAAAAGATGTAGACGGAGAAGAGGGTAAAAGAATTACATTTTCAACGTTGGGTATACACTAAGTACAGGATATAAGTTCTCTGGGTTGCAAAAGTGCACACAAAGTTCAAAGTAGCTCAGACCAAGAGGTCTGAAGTCCTTAAGCCTTGTGCACTCTGCAATGTAGTGTACTAAATTGTTGCCCCCTTCACACTCACATAAATGGCATTTTGAGTGTTCTGGGTGCTTTCTACCAGTTTTCTCGCAATTCACCTCCCATATATTTCTATAACCAAGTCTTATACGGGCAGCAACTCTATCACAGTCACCTGTAAGCATTTTACCCATGCTGTATTTGTGTCTCAGCCTTCTGAAGTTTTCATAATGTTGGATCGAACAGCTGCTTACATGTTGTGTGAGTGTAGAAAGTTCTTGCTCTTCCATAATCTCATTATACAACATTGTTTTAAACTGAGTCAGTGTGGTTATAGATTCAGACACTGAACTCTCAGTTGCCATTTTTGCCAGCCTGTCAGCCTTTTCATTACCTACTATCCCAACATGGGAGGGTACCCATGAAAACTTAACTTGGAGTTTAAGTTTTGCGCAATCAATAAGAGCCTCTTGAATTTCAGCCATGTGAGTTTTGTAGGAGCTTTTTAATGATCTCAGTGACAGAAGCGCACTCTGCGAGTCACAGAATATGATAGCATTTCTTCTAGCACTGAGAACATGTTCAATAGCAAGTTTTAGACCAACAATTTCACATTCGGTGATTGATGACCATTTTGGCATACTCAGTGCTTTGTCAAATATTTGCTGCCCTTCAAAATTTTCATAAACTACAATGCTGCACCCAGACCCTCCTGCACTGCTTGTGTGAGACCCATCAGTGTAAATGCAGAGTGTTTCATTGTTAGTTGGGAAACTAGTTTCAATAAAGGCTTCAATTTCATCTAACCATTGATGTTTTTTAATAATTGGAGCAACATTCGGACCAGATGATAATATTGGAAAGAGAATTTCTGGCCCAATCCTCTTGCAAGGATTTATTAATCGTTCAGGACCACTCTCAGTAAAGAGTGTTACATTATGTTTTTTTGTCTCATTGGTTATAAGCTTAAATACTTTGGGGTGAATTTGTCTTTCATACTGTATGTTACTTTTTATTAGTGATTTAATGATTGTTGGCGCTGACTGCGGCCCTTGCAAATGACCAGCATTACATGGATGAGGCTGAGCTGATTTCGCTAGTTTAACTCCAAATATCACAGCTGACTGTTTGATATGTTCTATCAAAGGTGGGAGGTTTAATTCATGTTGCATATTTATAATTCTGGTGCTCATAGGGCAGCCAAGAATAATCCTCATAGCTTTGTTCTGAATTTTTTCTAGGGGTCTTAAGATAGAGGTAGTCATAGTACAGAGCTGCAGGGTGTGATAGTCGACTAATGACCTGACATATGCGAGATAGAAAGTTCGGCATATGTTAATTCCAACACCAGATACCCTATTGGCAAGAAGCTTTAACGGTCTGAGTCTCTGTTGCAGTCTTTCACACAAATCTTTGACATACTCTGTGTGAGGGGGAGAAGGAACTGGTATTCCCAAATATTTGTGATTTTCGCACACCTTAACCATTTGATTGCTTAATACAAGGTGAGGCTCTTGCGAGATGCTGGAAAAGTACTTTGTTTTTGGAGTTGAAATGACAAGACCAATGTCTTTTGATACTTGAGAAAAGTCATTAAGTATTATTTGCATATCATTGGCAGAAGGTGCCCTTATACATATGTCGTCTGCATAACATATGATGGTGCATTCATCATTTGGTAGTCTGAGAGACTTGAGAAGCTTATCCATTAAGATGTTAAAGAGAAGGGGAGACAGAACTCCTCCCTGAGGAGTTCCCAGTGTAAATTCCTTTTCGCTGGAAGTAAGATATCCTTTATAGTACACTTTAGAGGTTCGACTACTTAGGTAGCATCTAATTAGTTGCAGTAGTTTACCTTTGACCCCTAAAGTTGCTAAATGATCTAAAATAACGGTTCTATTTGCAATATCAAAGGCATTTTGCAAATCTAGAAAAACAGTGACTTCAGAGCAGTGCTCAACATTCATAAATTCTACAAAACAGTCTTTGGTACTTTTTCCTTTCATAAATCCATACAAATTATGTGATAATTTTCCCTCGAGTGTGAAATCAAGTCTGTTAAGAATGACTCTCTCAAAGACTTTGCAGAAGCAGGATGTCAGAGAGATAGGTCTTAATTTTGTACTTTCTTTTTTTGGAATTGGAATAATAATGCTTTTTTTCCATTGTTTTGGAAGTGTGCCCTCATTATAAATAGTGCTGAATAAAAACTGAATTGGATTAATACCATTACAAATATCATCATTAAGATCTCGGATTACTTGGTACGTAATGCCATCCTCACCCGGAGAGGTGCTCTTCCCATGGGAGAGAGCAAAGTCCAACTCATTTTTGGTTATGTAGTCAATGAATCTGTCCTCTTCCATTGTTCTTGCACAGGATAATTCTATGTTCATCATTCTTTCAAAGTCAAGATTTCTTAATCGTTGTTGAATATCGCAAGGAAGGTTTTCAAAGGAAGATGTCTTAGAGTATTGTAAGAGAAGTTCTTCAGCAAGAGTTTGGGAATCATTTGTTTGTGACACACTGATGTTTTTGCCAACCAGAGCATTAATTGACTGCCAGATTTTAGAACTACTCGTATGAGCATTGATAGACTGTAGGAAGTTTTGAAAGTGCTTAGTTCGGACATCACTTTTAAGCTCACGGTACTCTCGTAGAGTAAGTAGCAGATTTTCAAGAGTGGTTGCATTGTTGTCCCTTTTATACATATCAACTGCACTGTCTACCTGTTTTTTAAATGTGTTTAGCTTGTTATCTTCTGTCCAATTGTTTTTCTTCTTGATTGCCTTGTGTTTAGGCTTGTGTATGTAAGTTCTATGGAATAAATATATCCGTTCTATTAAGAGATCATAGATTTCTTGGCCTGTAATGGTCTGAATATCTATATTTTCAAATGTAGAAGCCATAAAAGAGCGAAAAGGGGCAACGAATTCAATAGGAATATTTATCTGCTTTCGTTTATGTGCTTGACAAATGCCGGAATCGAGTAGGAATGTGCTCTCAAGTGCAAAATGGTCAGACAATAGATCGTCTATTCTTCTGCAAGTAAAGTCTTTCCCATATTCTAAACCATGATAAAATATGTAGTCTAGTCTACCACCTCTAAGGTGGGTACGCAAACGTGGTCCTAGTAAGGTAAAATTGTTATCACTAATAAACTCATAGAGCCGTCTGCCATTGTAATTACAGATGTTGTCAGATGTTTCTGCAAATTCTTTGTGCCTTGCATTAAAATCTCCAGCGAATATAATGTTCTCATACATAAGGGGATGTGGTAATTTTGCTTCATTAAAGGCATCAGTTCCAATATATGTATTACAAACATAAAAAGGATTGGTTTTGACATTTATTTTGAAAAGCATATATGTGACATTCTTGTTATCCTCACCATCATTACTTGGATTAGTGCTGGTTTCGATTAACTGATGGGGAATGCAGTTACTAATATAAGTGGTGAGGCCTTGCTTACTATCAAGCGAATATTTGGAATAGCCTCTTATGTTGCACAACTGATGAGAGTGCAAACTTTCTTGCAGACATACAAATGTTGGTTTCTCTTTTTTAACATAGTGCAAAATATCCACAAATCTTTTCTTCAAAGAATGAATATTGAAAGTTAAGATTTTGTAATGCATGAAAAGATCAGAACGCATAATTAGGGCCTTGATAACAAGAATTACAGTAATAATCACAAAAGTAATGAGTACAGTAACAATCACCAGTGTCACAACAGCAGTTATGGTAACTGTTATGAGAATGACGATTCACACATACAAGCATACACATATATATGTGCACATACCTGCATATATATATGCAGACACATGCACACACACATATGCACACATGACAATACCTAATTATAGCAACAATCATGAAGTTAATGATTATAATAACAATCACTAGTGTCACAAAAGTATTCACACCAACAGCTATAGGAATAGTGATAGACACACGTATATGCATATACATATACATATACACATACACCCACATACCTACATACATGAGAATCTCCTTATATATGCATGCACATGCACACACACACACATATCTATTTATGAAGAAAAGGTATGACATAGAGATAAGAGACAGGTTCATTGTAGTAAGAAGGGTGTGATTAATTAGAAGGAAAGAAAAAAAAAATTAAAGAATAGAAAGTTGGGAGAGTGATATCTGCATCTAATTATCTGCAGTGTTAAGGAATTTTACCTGTTCAAGTATGAGGGCTTTACCTTTGACTTTAGCTGCTCGTGTTATTCGGGTTCTTTGAGCTATTTTCTTGTCAATGCCATTATCATTTTGAGATGATATAGGACAAACCTTAAATGATTCATTTGTCATGTTTTCAAGCTGAATCATTAATGTAGCTACTTGCTCTTTTAAGTTTTTGAGCATCTTTTCATAGGAGTTATTTTTGCACTGTAGTTCTCGGTCGTTATCTCTGATAGTTTGTTCATTCACTGTTACAATTTGTTCATTCACTGCAGTGATTTGTTCCTTTACTGCTACAATTTGTACCTGAACTGCTTCATCTGTAGTTGTCAGTAATGATTCACCCTCGGCAGATCCTGTATCTTGGCTCTCCGAGGTGATACTATCTTCATTCTGCTGGGAACAGTTATGCTCCCACATATTTTCAGTGACTGTGCCACATCGTGAGCAAGTCCGGGACCGAGGAGTTGTTGTGATGGGCCCAGCAGTCTCTGCTGAACATTTTTGATAAGTGTGCCCCTTCTGGCAATAGAGGGAGCGCTGGATGTTGGTTGAAGATTTTTCTTGCACTTTGAGGATAGGGGGATCTTTAATCCCTGGAAGAAGGACAATTTCTTCTGGAGGATTGACTTCAATTGATTTCCACATCATCTTTAGAGTCGAAGATTCTTTTCCATCATACTTTAAGCGTTGTAGGCTTTCGATGTATTTTCCATCTTCATTTCCTAGGAGGGAGTGCAGTTGTTCTTTATTCCAATAAGTAGGAAACCCTTTAATGAAAAATGTTCTAAGAGGTGGCTTATCCTTTGACACGAATTGGAGCCCCCCATGCACACCCCTTTGCAATTCTTCAATAAGATGCTTGTTTTTCCTCATGACATATAAATGATTAAACCACCATTTGCTTTGGTTGGGAATGCTCAGCGAATGATGGTGAATGGGAAGGAATTTATTCCTCCATTGAAATTTTTCCGCGAGAGGTATACCTTCTGGAAAGCTTAGAAGGTGAAAATCCTTCCTTGGGAACACAGACCTAGGTTTGATACCTCTGTCTT
>JAXCGZ010011663.1:0-2500 GCA_037179515.1 Halocaridina rubra | reverse complement strand
CATTTGCAAGTTCAAAACAACTTCACTTGGGGGAAGTACCCGATGATGTGTGATGTTTGGGGGTGGGGCTATAACGATGCCGGTTCCTCCGCAGAAATGTAGGTCTATTCTCAACAACGGAATAGTAACCTGAGAATTACCTGTTTGCACATAGGGTGCCAGAGCACTTGACTGGCACCCTTGGGCGTGATGTATACATCAATCCCTACAACTTCCACCAGATAATATCCTTATCTGGGGAAACATTAAAAAAAAAAAAAAATGGATATCATCTACAGAGAGAACAGAGTTCATGTAAAATAACATAATTGTATTGTAAAAATTCATATTAAGTCAAGCACATCTAGAAACAGTATGAATTACAATGATTTATGTTATCTAGTTTAAGACTAACTTACACAAATCATTAAAGGCCATAATCAAAACACAATTACTTATTCAGTTTACCTTATACTCTGTATTACATACCATAGATGCCCTATACTCTGTAATACATGCCAAAGTTACCTGGTAAGTTCAATTCAAATTCATTATCAAGAGTACACTCAGTATATATATATATATATATATATATATATATATATATATATATATATATATATATATATATATATATCATATGATTTCCAAAAAAAATAAAAAAATAAAAACAGAAGGAAAATCTATTTCTACAAACTTCTAATTATGTAATTCCATTTAGCAGATAAATATTGTATATCTATTCCATTTAGCAGATAAATATTGTCTAAGTATCCACAACAACGTTATGTGGGTATTAGTAATTGACAGAGTGATAATTAGTATGTTAACAATAAAATAAATAAAACTATATTATCTAAGGGACAACTATTCTTTTAATACTCTCCAATTGACAAAATAAAAATTATTATGGTACCCAATAAAAAAAATGCAGTTTGTAAGTGACAATTCTTCAATAATGCTCATAAATAACAGATTGACACTTATTATACTAAAACTATGGTAACTATTTCTCTTACATCTATAATACTACTTCTAAGGAGGCATTGAGGCTTTCTTAACTTACATCTTATGATACATAAAGGGCCTGGTAGAGATAGAAAATAAAATTTTATATGGTTTCACTGTGGGGAATTGTTTCCCGTGTTATGAGTTATTCTAAAGGATGTCCATTTTTTTTTATGTTTATTGTGCAGTTACACTGCTTGGATTTTTTATTTTGATTTCTATTCTCTTCCTTCGTCCCCCATATGGAGTCCCATTCCTGGGAGTGCTAGGTACTGCCCCCCCTTTTTGCTACCCCCTATTATCCATGGTGAGATAGGTCCAGGCTGTACCCACAGTGGCGCTGCATAATCTTGCATTGAGTGGCCACCGGACAAGGGGAGAGCCCAGATGCACCATCTCCTTTTGCCCCTCCCACCCACGTTTGCTCAGCTATCGAGGAGGTTATCTCTCCATATCCCCCTCTCATGCCACCTATCCCCGGACATCACACCTCACTCCATAATTCCGACTCTGCAATCAGTACTCACTATGAGTAGGTTCTTGGGCCAATAAGAGGGCCTACGTGGCCATCACAAATACAGAGACAATAGGTATCACTTTTGGGCACGAACATAGGCCTTATGTAAGCACACAGCCAGATATATCGAGCATTTTCTCCAATTTCTCTATTGGGTAAAAGGGTAAAAGTGTAAAAATTTGCAGATTGGACTGCCTGAAAATAGAATTGAGGTTGTAAATATTGGCATACACCAGTCAGATGATTATTCCAAGATGCTTAGGATATGTCTGAGTAACTGATAGAGCACCTACAAGGCGTTATTTTGTGTGTGTGTGTGTGTGTGACCTCATTAGTTATTGTAGATATCGAGAAGAAAAAGTCATGAAATGCTGGTAAGTACAGCCACAAACAGTAATACTCTTACTAACAGAGACTAATACGAAGGTAAGGGCTGAAAAAAATGAGAATAATCGTATTACTTCTGATAATAATAAAGAAAATAATAAGTAAGAAGGATAATGGAGTGATTATAAAAACTACATTAATAATAATAATAATAATAATAATAATAATAATAATAATAGTAATAATAAAGATAATGATAATAATAATAATAATTATAATAATAATAATAATAATAATAATAATAATAATAATAATAATAATAAAGATAATAATAATAATAATAATAATATTAATAATAATAATAATAATAATAATAATAATAATAATAATAATAATAATAATAGTAATAATAATAATAATAATAATAATAATAATAATAATAATAATAATAATAATAATAATAATAATAAGCAGTTGTGGCAGGAACAAAAATTCTGTAATGGTATTTAATAACAATACTAATTTTAAAGCAAATTCTCTTGGTCCAGTCTCTTTTACCATTTTGGAATTTCTTTTGTCTCAATATAGAGTGACGTGGCCACCAGCCTTCCTGTTGTTTGGTTATCTGTGGTAAACTCAGATTTCCTTTAAGACTGTTTAAATATGTGG
>JAXCGZ010011662.1:42500-81324 GCA_037179515.1 Halocaridina rubra | reverse complement strand
CTCTCCTTATCCACTTTTTCATTTTAGTGTATTTCTAAGTTTTTTTTTTTTGTTTCGTTAGCGTAATAATTTTCCCCAAATTTAATCTGCTGAATGCAAATGGCTTGAATTGGTATTTTTTTAAGTTTAAATTGGAAATTGCAATTGTAAATGGTATAAATTAATATTAGTTATTTAAGTCCAAGCAAGATACTCATCCTCAAATATTTAAATTAAGAATAAAAAAAAATAAGTCCAAAAAAATATTCGAAATTACTTAGTTGATAACTTTGTTTACGTCTCATAGAAAATAAGTCCAACTAAATTCTTTTAATCTTTGTTTTAATCTCTTTATTTCTTTAAATATCCTTTTTGTTTGTGCGATAAACATCTCCCCAATTACTTTATTGTAAACTGATATTTCAATTTTGATATGTAATAATACTCGTATCGTAGAAAAAAAAACTAAGTCCAAAAATTCATACAAATTCATAGTTGGCAACTTTACTGTGTTACTAATATAGAAAACTACTTATATTTTTCTTATAAGAAAAAGTCATTGTACAAGTCTAGTTTTCTATTAGTCACGTTATATAATCATGAAAATTGACAATTTCAATTCTAATTTTGTGGACATTGCTTTTTCATATAACACATACACAAGGACTTTTTTTTTATAAAACATATTTCTTATAAGAAAGCGTATGTTATATGAAAAAGCAATGTCCACAAAATTAGAATTTAAATTGTCAATTTTCATAATTATAAAAAACATGACTTAAAGCAATTGCACTTTTATAAAAATTAATCAATATGCATTAAATATCTGCTACATATTTAGTGCATGTTGATTATCATTACTTTTCGAACTTAATATTGACACTTTTTAATAAGAGAAACAATGTATGGATAAAATAAGTTTATTTCACAAACGTGTAATATATACAAATAAAGTCTTCCATAAATGGTTTGTTTCTTACCCTACTAAATAGTTACTAAGAGTTGCCTGTATATACAATACTAAATGAAATTTTAAAGATAGGCCCAGCTCGAACGTAGGCCCAGCTCGAATGTAGGCCCAGCTCGAACGTAGGGCCCCTTACCAAAATTGGGCCACTCCCCTTAGGGAAATGGCTGACCATAACTACTACAACCACCTTGAGTTTCTACCCTTTACTACATTCACCATACCATTGATATCTAATTTCCCAATTAATCCTTGAAAAAAAATACTACATTAAATTACTCTACCAAAGCTAGATATAATCTCATATTAATAAGTAAATACACACAGCAATTGGCAAAAGATGTTAACTATCTTATCTAATCAGTAAAAATCATTGTAAGAATTTATACAACAACGCTATGTGTCCACTGAAAAACATCAGGAGAATTTAAGAGACAAAAAGCCTAAGTTAACTGGACTTAGTGACAAAACAAACTTTTATTTCATTTCCCAACTCTCATTAGCTAGTTTAGTTCTGAAGAACTCAACCGCTAAATAAACTATGAACATTTTGATAATCCAAAAAAGGTTTCGTTTTATACAGAACTTGACCGTTAAATGGCCTATGTAAATTCTGATTATCCAAAGAGGTTTTATGCAGAACTTGACCGTTAAATGGCCTAGGAAAATTTTGATTATTCAAAGAGGTTTCGTTTTATGCAGAACTTGACCGTTAAATAGCCTATGGAAAATTTGATTATCCAAAGAGGTTTCGTTTTATGCAGAACTTGACCGGTAAATGGCCTATGAAAAATTTTATAATCCAAAGTAGTTTCGTTTTATGCAAGTAGATTGATCCACATCTCCTATGCTTACTTGCTCAGGAACGTTTGACGTCAACGTTTTATTCACCGATCAACCTGCAAAATAAACGTTTTGGTTCTTTCAATACCTGTATTAAGAGTAAAATCATGAACTTAGATACTCAGTTTATATGCTATTCAAATAAAACTTTCCTCCAGATTTAAAGCTCTTAATGTGTCTTTATTTAAATATTTGCAGTCATTTGTGACAGTTCTCTAATGTGGAAAATTTTATAATCACTAATTTTTTTACCCTAATTTTTAATTATACAAATCCTGTACATAATTTAAGGTTTGTTTTTTTACTAAGTACTAGGTTTTTTTCTAGAATTAAATGCTTTAATCATAACATTGAAATACTAGAATAATCATAGCCAAAAAATTCATAATTGTATATTACTTGCAAATGTAATTATATTGCATAATCTGGTAGAAATTATAAAAAGATTATTCAATATTCGGTGGCCTAGCCAAGTAAATCTTCACCAGGAGCAAAGATTATTAATAGTGGTTTTCAACCTTTGAGTTCATGGCCCACTTTTGGTCAAATTCTCTCCAAAATTTTTCAATATAATTATAATGCATATTCAGAATACATTAATACTACTTTTTAATTTATAAAATTAAGCACTGCCCTGTATTTATATTATATAAATCATGTGCATTGCATTTTATGAACTTTTTTATATATGTCCTTGGCCCCACTGAATTCCACATTGACCAAAGGTTGAAAACCACTGACAATCTAGACTTCGCAATAATTGAATTAAAGAAACTGGGAAAAGGCGATCGCAGTAAAAATGGTCAGATACTACACTTACGTGACGACAAACCAGCGATCGAGCCTACCTTTGGACGTTAGGAAGGGCATCCAGCCTTAATTCCCCGGCTTCATCTGTCTCAACCCCCATATTGGAACTATAGCGACACAACTAAAGAAAAGGCGATCCAAAAATACTGCCCATTATTCATTGAACTCTACCGTACACACTATGCAAGAACATATCTGTTGCACACGTGGCTTGATTCTAATCGCTTCTTGATTTATACAAGCCTGTAGCACAAACATATAAATATAAAATCATCATAGCAAATAAGCGACTATGAACTAAGATTACCTTACATATTTTATAAAATATTTGAACAAGATGTGTATCCATAATGAAGCTATATAGGTCAAATCATGTAAGAATTGACTATATAAGATCGAGATCCAATACTCAATTAGAACTATATATGCATATTTTTCAGAAACTTTGAGATATTATGAATGAACAAACCTTCGTACTTTAAATAATGCTCCTTTTATATCCAGTACTGTCCAAATACCCCCATAAACGAACGGATTACTGAATTATAAACTAAAGAATTAATCTTAAAAGCACAAATGGGCGTTAACGCAAATTTTATGCCCTATTATCAACGTTATGTACTAATGTCCTGCCTGCTTTAAGTGTAATTAACCTCCTAAAAAAAAAATGAACTTTAGGAAAAATGTGAACGTTTTTTGAAGAGCAAGAAACTCAATAGCCAAATCTACACTAAACTTTGTTTATTATAAAATTTCTAAGGTAATCCGCAAGTCAAAGTACTTAAAAGACTGGAGGATTAATACAATTCCTAAGTTGTTAGTTTTATTCCAACATCAACTTACAAATGACATTTCAGTTCAAAACTGGAATCATCAGATCTAACAACTGAAGCAATTAGATTTCCATTTCATAAAAAAAAAACTTTAGACGAGATATGTATAAATATTTTGTTTAAACAAAATTTAGGAAAGTTTTTAAATATAGTTTTAACAAAATACATATAAGCAAATAAGATCCTCACAAACAATATATATTGTTCTACAAACACATTGCATAAAAAAATTTCAAATCTACATTGCAAAAGTTATAATAACTGAAGCTATCAAACATCACCCCGCAGACAGTTCTGCGGTTTTTACGTTACGAACTCCCTTTTCCACTAAGGGCTAGGGCGGTTGCCGTCTTGCTAAGGACTTGTGGCAGAGTTAATCGTTACCTTTAGTGTATGCCCTTGCTAACTTTAGCTAATTAATAAAAAACATATGGATGGATTAGTAATGGGTGGCCTGATAATGCCTCGTCCTTTCGGTTATTACCCTGAGTGAATGCCCTAACTAACTTTAGCTAATTATTAAAAACAAATGAATGGATTAGTAATGGTTGGCCTAATAATACCACGTCCTTTCGCTTGAAGGATAACTACCTATTGGGTATTCATAGTTTTGGGAATTTAAATATGACCTGTGACCCGGTCTATATAAATACATTCAGCTATGAAAACGCTGACCCAAGGAGCCCACAATATGGCCCCAAATTATCCCGTTGTGGAAGACACCATTCTGTCCATTCTAGGGTTTTATTTGATAATCATTTGATTCAGGGATGTCAACTAACTTAATTCGAAAATTATCAATGCTATATTAAGGAACAAAATTAAACAGTTGCTCATATCTGAAACTATTAAAGAGAAGACTCCAAAAGAAAAAGTTCTCTTAGGAATAGCTTTTTTAAGTTAGATTTTAATTTTATTTCTGTACATTTCTTATGTATGTTAAAGATATTCTATGTTATATTTTGCAACTTTCTTTTCCCGATTCTCGTTTTAAAACATTTAAATATTTTTTCTTGCTAAATGATGTACAATTTTCATTTGTACATCTAATGATTTCCAGTGTTCAAAGTGTGCCTATCTGGTTACGAAAAAAAAATTATGGATTTTTTCTTGTTTACGATTGTTCAACTGATATGATATGGTAGTAGAATAATGTTCAGGATGTTCACGATTGTTCAACTGAAACAATCCGGAAGCGGAATCAAGTTCAGGATGTTCACAATTGTTCAACTGAAGCCATACTGAAGTGGAATAAAGTTCAGGATGTTCACGATTGTTCAACTGAAACAATCCGGAAGTGGAATCAAGTTCAGGGTGTTCACGATTGTTCAACTGAAACCATACTGAAGTGGAATAAAGTTCAGGATGTTCACGATTGTTCAACTGAAACAATCCTGAAGTGGAATAAACTTCAGGATGTTCACAATTGTTCAAATTCTCCAGTTTATGACTACATTTTTTTAAGAATTCTTCAGGTGCACAATACGATTTTAAAGATTCTTTCACAAACTACAAGTAATTTTACATTAAAATGCGTATTGTGCATAGAATTGTCCTATTTGCAGTTAAACTAATGCTATATCCATTATTTAACCCTTAATGCAATGTATTTTTTTTTCTAAGAATTTTACCAACCAGTTGTGGCAATGATGTTGAGGTAGGCTGTCCATTCTGCTTCAAGTATATTTAGAGGAAATTTTACTTGTGTCTGACAATTCTCTCCTCACACCCGTTCTTGCTCTCACCACTTCATTCCTAACCCTATCCAACCGAGATACACCATTCATACTCCTAGGGTGTTGCATCTCAAACACATTTAGTTTCCGTCTCCCACTTGCTTTCATACCCCATAACTCTGCTCCATACATCACAGTTGGCACAACCACTTTCTCATACAAATCTTTCTTAACATTCATTTCCAACCCTCTATTCTTCATCACTCCTTTCAACGCACCCAACACTTTACATCCTTCATTCACTCTGTGACACACAGCTGCTTCCACTCCATCATTTGCAGCGATAACTGAGCCTAAAAACTTAAAACTGATCAACTTAATGTCTCTCCCCATTCAACATAACATTCAATCCAGCACCATCCTCATTTCTTCTACACCTCATAACCTTACTCTTTCCCACATGCACTCGCAACTTCCTTCTCTCACACACCATTCCAAATTCTGACACTAACTGACACAGCTTCTTTGAATCTGCCACCACCACAGAATCATCTGCAAACAGCAACGGATTCATCTCCCACTCGTTATCATCCCCATCTACCATCCTTGTCCGAGTCCCACACTCACTGGAAAACACTCACTTGCTTCATTCCCTACCAACACAAGCTCTATTGCCCTCATACAAACTTCACTGCTTGCAACAGTCTACCATCAACTCCATATAACTTCATAGCGTTCCACATTGCCTCTATCAACCCTATCATACGCTTTCTCCAGATTCATATATGTAAAATACACATCCTTACTCTTTGCTAAATATTTCTCACAACTGCCTAACTATAAAAATCTGATTTTTACAACCTCTACCTCTCCTGAAACCACTCTGCACTTCCGCAATCACATTTTCTGGCTTATCCCTAATCCTATTAATCAGTATTCTACCATACACTTTTCCTACCACACAAACTTATACCCCTTAAATTACTGCATTCATATACATCTCCCTTACCTTTGTATAGGGACACTATGCAAACAATCACCCATTCTAATGGCACCATGGACAACCAAAAGCATATATTAAACACTCGCTAAACATTCCAATGCAGTCTCACCCCCTTCTTTCAACATCTCCGCTCTCACTATGCATTCCAGATGCTTTACCTCTTTTGTTTCATCCAATGCCCTTTTCACCTCCTCTCTTGTAACCTCTCATTTTTATCTCCCATTACTGGCACTTGAACACCCCCCCCCCATTGTCACTTATAGCTGCCTCTCAGCATTCAGCAACCACTCAAAATATTTTGTCCATCTTTTCCTTGCATCGTTCCCTCTTAATATCTGTCCATTCACATCTTTCACTGTCTCTCCCATCCTTGATCCACCCATCCTTACTCTCTTCACTTCTTTCCAAAACTTTTTATTCTTATATGACCTACTAAAATCCTGTTCCCACCTTACATTTGCCAACCTCTTCTCTTCCTCTACCTTCCACTTAGTTTCCACATTTTTCTCCCTATATCTTTCATACTTCTCCCTACTGTTACACTGCAGCCATTCCTCAAAAGCCCTCTTTCTCTTCCACCCTCATTTTCACCCCTTCATTCCACCACTCGCTGCCCCTCCTCATGCCACCTCCAACAAACCTCTTTCCACACACATCACTTGCATGTTCCACAAAACATTCTTTCATCAACCCCCATTCCTCCTCGAACTCCCCAACTTCTCTTTCTTTCACCCTGCAATATGCCACTTTCAACCTGTCCTGATATTTCTGTCTTCTCCGGCCTTTTCAACTCTTCCACCTTCATCACTACATCCCTCCATTATTTCCTCACTTTTGCTACTACCACTTTTGCTTCAACCAAAAAATGATCAGACATCCCAACAGCCACACCCCTAAATGCATGCACATCTTTCACTCTACCAATTCTCTTTGCTACCAACACATTCCATCAATGCTCTTTCTTTCATTCTTCCATTTGCCACTCATCCATGAATACTTAATTTCTTGAGAAAACTATTACCTACCACCAACTCTTGACACTTTTGAATAAGAGAAACAATGTATGGATAAAATAAGTTTATTTCACAAACGTGTAATATATACAAATAAAGTCGTCCATAAATGGTTTGTTTCTTACCCTACTAAATCGTTACCAAGAGTTGCCTGTATATACAATACTAAATGAATTTTTAAAGCTAGGTCCAGCTCGAACGTAGGGCCCCTTGCCAAAATTGGGCCACTCCCCTTAAGGGAATGGCTGGCCCTAACTCCATACCTTTACTATACTACATTCACCATACCATTGATATCTAATTTCCCAAACAATAATCCTTGAAAAAAAATACTACATTAAATTACTCAACTCTACCAAAGCTAGATATAATCTCATATTAATAAGTAAAGTAATACATAATACACACAGCAATTGGCTAAAGATGCAAACTGTCTTATCTAATCAGTAAAAATCATTGTAAGAATTTATACAACGCTATGTGTCCACTGAAAAACATCAGGAGAATTTAAGAGACAAAGAGCCTAAATTAACTGGAGTTCGTGACAAAGCAAACTTTTGTTTCATTTCCCAACTCTCATTAGCTAGTTTAGTTCTGAAGAACTCAACCGTTAAATAGTCTATGAACATTTTGATACTCCAAAAAGGTTTAGTTTTATGCAGAACTTGACCGTTAAATGACATATGGAAATTTTGATTATTCAAAGAGGTTTCGTTTTATGCAGAACTTAACCGTTAAATGACATATGGAAATTTTGATTATTCAAAGAGGTTTAGTTTTATGCAGAACTTGACCGTTAAATGGCCTATGGAAAATTTGATTATCCAAAGAGGTTTCGTTTTATGCAGAACTTGACCGTTAAATAGCCTATGAAAAAATTTATAATCCAAAGTAGTTTCGTTTTATGCAAGTAGATTGATCCACATCTCCTATGCTTACTTGCTCAGGAACGTTTGACGTCAACGTTTTATTCACCGATCAACCTGAAAGATAAACGTTTTGGTTAACTTTCAATACCTGTATTAAGAGTAAAATCATGAACTTAGATACTCAGTTTAAATGCTATTCAAATAAAACTTTCCTCCAGATTTAATGCTCTTAATGTGTCTTTATTTAAATATTTGCAGTCATTTGTGACAGTTCTCTAATGTGGAAAATTTTATAATAACTAATTTCTTTACCCTAATTTTTAATCGTTACAAATCCTGTACATAATTTAAGGTTTTTTCTTTTTTTACTAAGTACTAGTTTTTTTCTAGAATTAAATGCTTTAATCATAACATTGAAATACTAGAATAATTATAGCCAAAAAATTCATAATTGCATATTATTTGCAAATGTAATTATATTGCATAATCTGGTAGAAATTATGAAAAGATTATTCAGTATTCGGTGGTCGAGCCAAATAAATCTCCATCAGGAGCAAAGATTATTAATACAGTGGTTTTCAACCTTTGAGTCCATGACCCACTTTTGGTATCTCTTAATATACCTGGTCAACTTTCCTCCAAAATTGTACAATATTATAATGCATATTCAGAATACATTATTAATTCTACTTTTTAATTTATAAAAGCAAGCACTGGCCTGCATTTATTGTAAATAAAGCATGTGCATTGTAATTTCTGAAATTAAGTTTTTATGTCCTTGGCCCCACTGAGAATTGCTACATGGCCCATAGGCTGAAAACCACTGACAATCTAGACTTCGCAATAATTGAATTAAAGAAACGAGAAAAGGCGATCGCAGTAACAATGGTCAGATACTAGACTCTAGGTGACGACAGACCCAGCGATCGAGCCTACCTTTGGGCGTTAGGAAGGGCATCCAGCCTTAATTCCCCGGCTTCATCTGTCTCAACCCCCATATTGGAACTATAGCGACAAAACTAAAGAAAAAGCGATCCAAGAATACTGCCCATTTATTCATTGAACTCTACCGTACACACTATGCAAGAACATTTCTGTTGCACACGTGGCTTGATTCTACACGTGGCTTGATTCTACACGTGGCTTGATTCTACACGTGGCTTGATTCTACACGTGGCTTGATTATACAAGCTTGTAGCACAAATATATAATTACACCATCATCATGGCAAATAACAGGCGACTATGAACTAAGATTACTTTACATATTTTACAAAATATTTGAACTAGGTGTATCTAATGAAGCTATATAGGTCAAATCATGTAAGAATTGACTATATAAGATAGATATCAAACACGCAATTAAAACTATATATGCAAAATTTTCAGAAACCTTTGAGCAATTATTTTGAATAAAAAAAACTTTGATCCTCGTTTTAATACATTCAGAATATTCAATACATATTTAATATATATATAATGCATAATACATTTAATAAATATTCAATACATATTTAATACATAAATTTACAACCATATTACATACGTTTTTTTCCTAATTTAAATAATGCAAATTTTATATCCAGTACTGTACAAATACCCCCATAAACGTACGGATTTCTGAATTATAATCTGGAGAGAATTCATCTTAAAATCACAAATGGACGTTCTTAATGTAAAGTTTATGCCCTGTGTCATAAAAGTTAAACCATGAATTTTTTACTTTAGGAAAAATCTCTTTTAAAACTAGAATTAGGAAAGTTTTTAAATATATGCTTTCAACAAAATACATAAAATAAATATGCAAATAACATCCTCAAAAACAATATATATTGTTCTAAGAACATATTGCATAACTAATTTCGAATCTACATTGCAAAAGTTATAATGACTGAAGCTATTAAACATCACTCCGAAGACAGTTCTTCAGTTTTTACGTCACGGACTCACTTTTCTACCAAGGGCTTGGACATTTGCCTTTTGAGAAGGACTAGTCGTGGCAGATGTAATCGTTACCCTGAGTGTATGCCCTTGCTAACTTTAGCTAATTAATAAAAACATACGGATCGATTAGTTATGGTTGGCCTAATAAATGTCACGTCCTTTCGGTTGAAGGATAACTACCTATTGGGTATTCATTGCTTTGGGAATTTAAATATGACCTGTGACCCGGTCTATATAAATACATTCAGCTATGAAAACGCAGACCCAAGGAGCCCACAATATGGTCACAAATTATCCCGTTATGGAAGATACCATTCTGTCAATTCTAGGGTTTTATTTGAAATCATTTGATTCAGGGATGTCAACTAACTTAATTCGAAAATTATCAATGCTATATTAAGGAACAAAACTAAATAGTTGCTCATATCTGAAACTATTAAAGAGAAGACTCCAAAAGAAAAAGTTCTCTTAGGAATAGCTTTTTTAAGTTAGATTTTAATTTTATTTCTGTACATTTCTTATGTATGTTAAAGATATTCTATGTTATATTTTGCAACTTTCTTTTCCCGATTCTCGTTTTAATCACAGATTTAAATATTTTTTTTCTCGCTACAATTATGTACAATTTTCATTTGTACATCTAATGATTTCCAATCTTCAAAGTGAACCTATCTGGTTATGAAAAAAAAATTGGATTTTTTTTTTCTTGTTTACGATTGTTCAACTGAAACATGATATGGCAGTAGAATAAAGTTCAGGATGTTCACGATTGTTCAACTTTATGTTCACGATTGTTCAACTGAAACCATATTGAAGTGGAATAAAGTTCAGGATGTTCACAATTGTTCAACTGAAGCCATATTGAAGTGGAATAAAGTTCAGGATGTTCACGATTGTTCAACTGAAACAATCCTGAAGTGGAATAAACTTCAGGATGTTCACAATTGTTCATATTCTCCAGTTTCATGACTACATTTTCTTAAGAATTCTTCAGGCGCACCATACGGAGTTATTTTAAAGGTTCTTTCACAAACTACAAGTAATTTTACAAAAAAAAAAATTCACGATGTTTAAAAACGTTAGCGTATTACATTATTTTGAAATTTAATAAGTCTTCAAACTAATCTGGTTACAAAATAGTTTTAAGAAAAGTTAAATAACCGGTTATAATCAACACCGTTAAATATTCTTAGACCCTTGATTATACCTCCCTGTATTTTCTTAGTCATTTCCTGCGGACAAAATGCGTATTGTGCATAGAATTGTCCTATTTGCAGTTAAACTAACGCTATATCCATTATTTAACCCTTAATGCAATGTATTTTTTTTTTCTAAGAATTTTACCAACCAGTTGTGGCAATGATGTTGAGGTAGGCTGTCCATTCTGCTTCAAGTATATTTAGAGGAAATTTTACTTGTGTCTGACAATTCTCTCCTCACACCCGTTCTTGCTCTCACCACTTCATTCCTAACCCTATCCAACCGAGATACACCATTCATACTCCTCAGGCGTGTTGCATCTCAGACACATTTAGTTTCCGTCTCCCACTTGCTTTCATACCCCATAACTCTGCTCCATACATCACAGTTGGCACAACCACTTTCTCATACAAATCTTTCTTAACATTCATTTCCAACCCTCTAGTTCTTCATCACTCCTTTCAACGCACCCAACACTTTACATCCTTCATTCACTCTGTGACACACAGCTGCTTCCACTCCATCATTTGCAGCGATAACTGAGCCTAAAAACTTAAAACTGATCAACTTAATGTCTCTCCCCATTCAACATAACATTCAATCCAGCACCATCCTCATTTCTTCTACACCTCATAACCTTACTCATTCCCACATGCACTCGCAACTTCCTTCTCTCACACACCATTCCAAATTCTGACACTAACTGACACAGCTTCTTTGAATCTGCCACCACCACAGAATCATCTGCAAACAGCAACGGATTCATCTCCCACTCGTTATCATCCCCATCTACCATCCTTGTCCGAGTCCCACACTCACTGGAAAACACTCACTTGCTTCATTCCCTACCAACACAAGCTCTATTGCCCTCATACAAACTTCACTGCTTGCAACAGTCTACCATCAACTCCATATAACTTCATAGCGTTCCACATTGCCTCTATCAACCCTATCATACGCTTTCTCCAGATTCATATATGTAAAATACACATCCTTACTCTTTGCTAAATATTTCTCACAACTGCCTAACTATAAAAATCTGATTTATACAACCTCTACCTCTCCTGAAACCACTCTGCACTTCCGCAATCACATTTTCTGTCTTATCCCTAATCCTATTAATCAGTATTCTACCATACACTTTTCCTACCACACAAACTTATACCCCTTAAATTACTGCATTCATATACATCTCCCTTACCTTTGTATAGGGACACTATACAACCAATCACCCATTCTAATGGCACCATGGACAACCAAAAGCATATATTAAACACTCGCTAAACATTCCAATGCAGTCTCACCCCCTTCTTTCAACATCTCCGCTCTCACTATCCATTCCAGATGCTTTACCTCTTTTGTTTCATCCAATGCCCTTTTCACCTCCTCTCTTGTAACCTCTCATTTTTATCTCCCATTACTGGCACTTGAACACCCCCCCCCCCATTGTCACTTATAGCTGCCTCTCAGCATTCAGCAACCACTCAAAATATTTTGTCCATCTTTTCCTTGCATCGTTCCCTGTTAATATCTGTCCATTCACATCTTTCACTGTCTCTTCCATCCTTGATCCACCCATCCTTACTCTCTTCACTTCTTTCCAAAACTTTTTATTCTTATATGACCCACTAAAATCCTGTTCCCACCTTACATTTGCCAACCTCTTCTCTTCCTCTACCTTCCACTTGGTTTCCACATTTTTCTCCCTATATCTTTCATACTTCTCCCTACTGTTACACTGCAGCCATTCCTCAAAAGCCCTCTTTCTCTTCCACCCTCATTTTCACCCCTTCATTCCACCACTCGCTGCCCCTCCTCATGCCACCTCCAACAAACCTCTTTCCACACACATCACTTGCATGTCCCACAAAACATTCTTTCATCAACCCTCATTCCTCCTCTAACTCCCCAACTTCTCTTTCTTTCACCCTGCAATATGCCACTTTCAACCTGTCCTGATATTCTCTGTCTCTCTCTGGCCTTTTCAACTCTTCCACCTTCATCACTACATCCCCCCCCCCTCCATTATTTCCTCACTTTTGCTACTACCACTTTTGCTTCAACCAAAAAATTATCAGACATCCCAGCAGCCACACCCCTAAATGCATGCACATCTTTCACTCTACCAATTCTCTTTGCTACCAACGCAATCCAGCAATGCTCTTTCTTTCATTCTTCCATTTGCCACTCATCCATGAATACTTAATTTCTTGAGAAAACTATTACCTACCACCAACTCTTGCTCCACACACATATCTAACACACACTCGCCACTCGTTCCCACCTGGTACCCCCATACTTTTCTACAACACCTACCTCTCCATCACCCACTCTGGCTTTCAAGTCCCTCAACACAACTACATAGTTTCTTCTACTTAGACCATCCACACACCATGTTAACCCATTCCAGAATTCATCCCGCTTTTCTTCACTTCTCTCACATCCTGGCCCATACTCGCTAACAAAAGCCCAACATACCCTATACATCCTAACCCTCGCCCACATCAGCCTAGATGACACTTCTTTCCATTCCAAACAGATGTTAAAAGTTATATTTGTTTTTATAACATTTGCACTGAAGCCTTTTCCATGACATCCCTTATAATAGCAAAAAATGGTCTGTATCCATCTAAAACTTTATATTTACCATGGTCAGAATTCACAAAAATTATGTACTTGAGAGACTGACGAATGTATTACATATGACAATTTTGATACTTGACCAAGTCATGAAAACTCAAGTGTAAATCAAAATTAAAAGACCTTTTAATGTACGTTTCCAATACGAAACAAAGCACGAATGGTCCTAATCGAAAGGCCCTAATCGATACAAATTAGTACTGTACTATTGTGTGTAGACAAAAGCAGATTACAAACCTAATTTATATATCGAGGTCATTTTGGTATCGACAAAATATCCCAAAATATTCTTTCTACATCCCAAGGTTTCAATCCCAACTTAAATGCTCAGAAAAAAAGCTCCTAAAAAATTGCTCTCTGAATAATGGAGAATCTTAATAAAATGTGTTCTTTGGACAGCTAATAGAAGCCCCAATTAAATATTATAGTCTAGTTGATTCAGAGTCCAGCATCCACCGATAGGGTATCCAGCATTGTATAAAATTTTGCATAGAGGTATGAAGTAAATAAGCTGATATATTGCAATATGTCTAAATATCTTGTCAAAGGAGGTAGAGAGAACCTTCTTTTGTAGATAAAGATAAAAGTACCCAAATTCGTTGAAGGAGGAAATAGAAATCAGTGATACAGTTTTTAAGTCTTTCAATCGCTAAGAGATTTGGAAATTGTTGGAACTTTTAGTGCTTTTTTATTCAGTTGAAGCCATTAACGAAGAGACTGAAGTCTTATATCTTCTGCACAAAATGGCTCCAGGGATTCTTCGCGACACAACACTTCTTGAACTACATAACGGAAACAATAGCAATGATGTCACAACTCAGGAAATTAAAACCTTGGCTGATCTTGCTGCCATAGAAGGTTCACTGCTGCCACAGGTATATGCTTCCTCTTTGAGATTGATACATCAATATTCAGCAATGGATATTAAGAAAATCTTGGGAAACATGGAGCATAATACTCTCATGAACATCAGAAGCTCCCTGTATGTTTCATTAGTTGAAATCTTTCCCCAGTATAAGGAAAAAAGGATGATTAAGCGTCAAGCATTAAATAAGTTAGTGAATGATATATATATATATATAATGGGATCCTGTGTTCAAGATCAGACATTCTGTAATGATATTGAAAAAGTATTTGTTAGTCAGCCATCCCAGGAAACAAGTGCTGAAGGAATTACTGAGTCAGAGTGTATTGCTGACTTGATTCAAGTGATTGGCAATTTAACAGAACAAGTAAAGTTACTACATGAAAAGATTAATAGCCTTGAAAGATCTACAGTAACTTCAACATGTTGCAGTCATTGCAGCTTGCAAACACTGCAAGTCCCACCCCCGAATATCCCATTGACAAGTAATGGCACCAAACCAAATGAAGCAGTCAATATCTCTTCTCCAACAATCCCGCTTCATAATTCTTTCCAGAGACTACCTGACGAGTGTGCTGAGGATGATTCACCTGCAACGGAAGGAGAACATTGTCAAAACATGCTAAGGGATCAATCAGATACGGCTTTTCCAAATGAGTGTCTCCTTCATAGACAAGCAAACACTGAAAAGAGTCCTTCCTGCACACAAAATGAGAGGTCTATGGAAGCTACCTACCGAGTATATATTGGTGACACAGCTTTAACAACAAGACCGGAGGATATCAAAATGGAGCTGGTAGGCCGTGGCATCCCCTACAATAATATTTATGTAAAAGACTTGGGGAGGAAGAAACGTGGGAAGTCCTTTGTTGCCACAATACCCGAAAAATATAAGGATACTATCTTTAATGAACAACCTTGGCTAGATGGCATCATAGTTCGGCCCTTTCTCACCAACAGACGTCCCCTGCTGCAGGCCGCCCCTTACCAGCCCCGTCCCAGTAATAGAATACAGGACAGCAGGACGAGATGGTGGTTAAACACATACCATCCCCCGAGGTTCAATCCCAGGTCCCAAGAAGCCCAAGGTAACAGCACAAGGAGACGACATCCTCGAGTCGACTTCTCCCATACTTCTACATGGCATACAGAGGACCACCTCCCCCGCCATATCTCCCCCCGTGAAAGGGAGATATACCATGGATATCAAAGAGGGAGAGACTACGAAAACTGGGGATGGGAAAATACAAGTCCCCCGTACCTTTCCCAGAATGTGTACGGGGCGCAATGGTATGGAAACAACTTCCCACCTTTACCATCAAGAAGCGGACAAATCAGGTACTGGTAGATCCTCTCTGAACTTTAAAATTTTTAGTTACAATTGCAATGGTTTGAAAAGCTCTTTTGATATGATAATTAATCAAATGTCTCACGTAGATTGCAGGTTCTTGGGTGAGACTTGGTGGAAAGCAGATGATTTAAGTGTAATTAGACGAGAGTTACAATTACAAAATTACCATTGCATATTGAAAACAAGTGTAGACCCTGAAGTGACATTAGAAGGACGCCCATATGGTGGGGTATGTTTTATTTACAAGAAATTACCTAATATTAGTTATTTAAATATTGAGGTTGATGATGATAAAATTTGTGCAATTAAACTTATATCTGGTGGAAAAACTCTATTAACTATCATAGGGGCATACATGCCATACTATGATGGTAGTGCCACTAGAGCGGGTTTGTATAGTGAAACTTTAGAAAAAATTCTAAATATAATAGACAATAATGACCCATCACCTGTGATGCTAATTGGTGATATGAATGCTCAATTACCACAGCATCATCACCTTCCCCACCAGTGGTACAAAAGACGTCCTTTCAATCGGCACAGCCTTTTATTGCATGACTTCTTATGTAATAATGAGATGTATTGCTGCAATTTTGATTTTCATCAGAAAATCAATTATACATATGAAAACAGTGTCCATAAATCATATATAGACCATGTCTTTTTATCTAAATTTGCATCAAGCCAGGTGCAGGACTGTCAAATTCTATCCAGTCTTTCAAATAATGTTAGTGATCACTTCCCAATTAAATCTTCTATAATTATTAATACAGAAAGTAAATTATGCCAAACTCCCCCTAATCCAGTAAGCAAGTACCCGGCATTAAATTGGACAAAAATAGAGTTATGCAAGCAATATAACATAAATATCACCAAACTTGAAAACAACTTGATTAGGATACCTCTGGAAGAAGTTGACAGTCATGCAAGGGCAACAGAATTTGTAAATGATTTGTGCAATAGTGTAACCACAGTCATGCACAAAGCAGTCAAGTCCACTAATAATAATAGTGAATACAAAGGTATATATCTGAGAAGGCACTGGTGGGATGAAGACTGCCTTATAGCAAGGGATAGGCAACGTTTTTGGCACGGGTTGTGGGACTCATGTGACCGTCCAAGAAAGGGACATATATATGACTCCTACAAACTTGCCAAGAAAACATATCGTAACACATATCGCATGGTAATAAATACAAGCAATCAAAAGATGTTGAATAAATTAAATTCCTTTTATGGTAGTAAGAGAATTAAACAGTTTTGGAACCTTATCCGAAAGAATAAACAATCCCAGGATAATAACTATAATGATATCTCCATTAGTACATTAATAGACCACTTCAAGAAAAAATTTGATGCAGATGATTCCAAACATAACTTATTTATTGCCAATGCATCTCTAGAAGTGAATGAAAAGTACTCACTTATACAAAGTCATGTATACCAAAGCTTTAATTTAACAGAAGAAAAATTAGTTCATTATATTAAAAAGCTACGTCTGGGATGCGCAGCGGGGATTGATGGGATCACTGCTGAGCATTTGAGATGGGCAGTTGGAACAAAAATTATAAAAGCTTTATGTGAAATTATTACATTATGTATTAGATTTGGAATAGTGCCAGACTCCTTTGCTGGGGGCCTTCTCATCCCACTTCTCAAAAAACCCAACTGTGATACATCTGTGCCCAAAAATTACAGACCATTAATAATTTCAACCACCTTTTCAAAATTGTTAGAAATCATTATTCTTGCAGAATGTGAAGGTCATAAATTTCACGACCTTCAATTTGGATTTGTACCAAATAGAGGAACCACAATGGCTGCCGCCCTTACCCATGATATCATACAATATATGAACTCAAATGGCTCCCCTGTATGTGTTTGCTCTTTAGATGCGGAAGGTGCTTTTGATGGAATACCGCATGGTATTCTATTCAAAAAAGCACAAGACATCATTCCAGACATTTACTGGCGGATACTTGTGTATTGGTATCGTAGACTAACAGTTCAAATTAAGTGGGGTGATATTATGTGTGAGGATATCCCAATAAAGAAGGGAACTAGGCAAGGAGGCCTTTCGTCCCCTTTCTTATTCAACTTATTTTATCAAGACATGATAGATAACCAATCAAATATGGAAGGAGGCATCATGATTGATAATGTAAGTTATAATGTGCTCTGTTATGCAGATGATATATTATTATGTAGTGCAACTATCACTGGACTGCAAACCCTAATCAATTATGCCAATGAATACATCACTAATCATGGACTGAGATTCAACCCAGAGAAAACACTTTGCATGACATTTGGTAAAAGCAATTTTAAGAACAAAAAATGGTTCCTTGAAGAATCATGTTTGAAAGAAGTTGACAGTTTAAAATATTTGGGAGTTTGTCTGTCCAATGATAAGAATGCCCATGCCAACTCAAGGATCAAGGCAGCACGTGGAGCCTTCTTTGCACTGAAAAGTACGGATGTATTTTCTAATGGTTCTGAAGCAGCATCAATTTCATACTTATTTGACACAGCGATACGCCCTGTGCTCATATATGGGCATCAGTGTGTCTCACAAAGCAAAAAAGTAATGGAAGAGACAGAAAAACTACAGAGTAAACTCTTAAAATCAGCACTAAACTTAAAACACACATGTAAAAGTACACCCCTGCTTGATGCAATGAAGATTCCACGTATTGGTTTTTCTATTAGACAGCTGGAGATTACATTACTTAAAAATTGTATGCTTTCAAGTTCACGAACTGCAAAATTTTACAATTATATTCTACGATTGTACTTAATCAATAAAAAAAGAGATGAAAGAAACCTAGTTGGTAGAGTAATGAATACATGTAAAAAATTCAATTTGTCCTTTGTGAAGTCAATATGTGATAATCATTATGTTAAAAATAACTTCAAAACAGTATTCTCAAAAAATTATGAACTAGTTGACTCTATTATAGTTCTCTCTAGCAATCTGAATAAAGAGAATGGGGAAATGATGAATGCTCTGCTGTCTCCATTTTAAAATTTTTCTTACATAAATATGAACATGCAATGTAATATATAATTCTGTGTTTTTGCAAAATCCTATTGTATTTCTATGTATGCTATTTATCTCCTCTGGAGGCTGAATAAAATTATTATTATTATATTATTATTATAATATTTACACTTTACATGTTAATAATAATAATAATAATAATAATAAAAATAATAATAATAATAATAATAATAATAATAAGAAGAAGAAGAAGAAGAAGAAGAAGAAGAAGAAGAAGAAGAAGAAGAAGAAGAAGAAGAAGAAGAAGAAGAAGAAGAAGAAGAAGAAGAAGAAGAAGAAGAAGAAGAAGAAGAAGAAGAAGGGAACGCATGACTAGAATTCTCGAACAAATTACCGAGAAGTGTATTGACATATATGGCCGCGTTCATTATCTCAAATAAAATAGAATTATGCGTAGTTACTATTTTTAATGAATTATAGAATTACTCACCATGACTTGGACGAATAGAGTTTTATATGTATTAATAACTTCATATATTGCAATATTATTTAGTTAAGTTATTTGTATTTCTTAACTGATATATTGTACAACATTTACAATTTAATTGAAGCTTCTGAACGAGCCTATTCGGGGATAAATTCTTTGCGACGCTCATTTTGACGTTTCAATTTCACTATTAGTAATAAAACAAAGGTAAAATAAAGCTTTAGAGTAAGATTTGTTTTAATTGGTTAATGTATTTTAACACTTCCAGTTAGGAAAAAAATATAGTTATCATATTGCGTTAGGTTTGGCAGATTTGATAGGTTAGTCCACCTGAACCTAAGATATAAAATCTCAAAGTTCTGTTTGTTCCGGTTTTACGTCACGGACTCCCTTTTCTACCAAGGGTTAGGACGGTTGTCTTCTTGCGAAGGACTTGTTTTGGCAGATGTAATTGTTACCCTGAGTGCATGCCCTTGCTAACCTTAGACCGTGACGGGGCGTGAACCCTTGACCTGATGCCTCAGAGTCGCGGACGTTACCGCTTGAGCCACAGTGACTGCACAATATCTCAAAGTACGGATTCGTTTTATGCCGCCCTTCTGTGTGGACTAAGCTATATTAACCTAACCTAATACAACTGACCTAACTTAACCCCAATTTGAGACCTTACCTTAATAAGATGAATTTGGGTCTTTACACAGCAGCGACTTATGGAAGGGTTCATAAAACGAATCGTAGTCATTGCCAAAAAACGGGTTCCTGTTTTATTTCTAGGTTTATATACCAAAAAAAATAGAATTTCGATGGGTTTATGATTTTTTTATCATTTTTATTTTTCTGTCACTTAAGCCATGTCTTAATTGTCAGGTTATGTACAAAATATCTTTCACATCCATTTCACAGTTATTTTATTTATTTTAACATATACTGTAGGAAATTATTTCTTAATATAATCCTTTAAGCGTTTGATTTATATTTCTTTATGGCAGTAACTCTCAATATTAACTACGACCTCATTTATTTGAAAATAGCTGTACGGTACCACTAATAATTTTGATTTAATTATCTTACTGTTTAAATTTAGTCTTAAGAATAACTTTAATAAAATTTTACTTCGGTTGTGATTATTATATAGTACATGTATCTTTCAAGCAGAATCAGTTTATATTTTCACAAATTTTAGGACTGTAAGTAAAAGATGTCTAGTAAACCTATGTCCGAGCTCACCGCGAGGCATTTGGAGGAGCGTCCAGCTGTAGTACCCTAGCTCCAACCTGTATGAGTGTCCATTTCCGTTCAGATGGGCATTAATAATGATCAATAATAGCAATTACGAAAAAGATGACTAGTGTTTCTACTAACTTAAAATATATCTAATATTTCAATGTACAGAAGCTCCCCTACTTAAGAACATTCACAGATACGAACCAAAACCTGTCCATTATCTACCCATGTATTATGTATGTATTACTTTACTGTATTATTACATTATTATTACTGTATTAAAATTCATTAATACTTTATGTTTTATGTAATAGTTAAGTGTCTTTAGCCTAAGTACTGTACAGTACTCATATGTATACCAAAACACAACTTACAAACAATTCTACTTATGAACAGACTTCTGTAGCCCAGCTTATATAGCCAACGTTATATTGTGGAGAAACTTCATTGGGTATTTCTCAATTTTAGATGAGTGGTATACAAGGAATTATTGTGTGTGGTGAAGCTTCAGAGTCAGATGAGGAAGAGGAATTCTGCGCAGCCACGGCATTGGGACATAAGAGTATGAATAATTGTATCATATCTACAGTCTAATTACCTTACATACTGTGACATTACATTTAGAGCATTATTTTGATCTGTCTTGTACCCTATACACCCTTTTTAATATCAGTCTGGTAAATGCTAATGTTTATAACAGTACATTCAGTATACTAATTTTACACCACTAGTTAATTTAAAAAAAGGATTAAATACATTTTCAGCCCCTTGTTAACTTTGTACACTAGATATATATAAGTTCATGGAGCTTGCAATGTTTATTCACACTAACTGAAGTGAGTACTCACGACTGACTTTTAGTTTCCATTAGGAGAACAAAACAATAAGTGTTCTATATGTCATTTACCTTCCACAGCTAGTGACACCCGAATTGCGTCTCGTCCGGTATACGAACCTAGGTATGATGTAGCAGAGAAACAGGCAATTCACTCCTTGCATCAACACCAACTACAACAGAGGAAGGCTTCCACATCTCTGTTACATCAAAAGTTATGTAAGTTGACACTAGAGTCACATATCATAATATGCCTGATTAGAGGCTTTTTCACTTCTCGTTGCCCTCTTGATGTGGTTGTGCACATAGGTCCTATGATTATCCTTCTTCTATTGCAATATGTGTGGGTTTTCTTCCAATGAGGAGTTTTGCACCCAATGCATTCTAGAATGGATTTGCTATTACACTGCATATTTTTCCTTTCTCCTCGGGTGGGTGGCAAATATATTACTCTGTGTTCCCCTACATCTTGTAATAGTCAGCTATATGTGTCAAAGCAAGGAAGCTTGGAATCCACCCCTCCCAATTTTTTTTACCTCAAATAATCATTGGCAGAGCTAGGAAACTTGGAATCCCTTTTTACATTTCCCTCCTTCAAACACCTAAGACATAGGAGGCATTCTGGTAGTTTGTACAAATGGTGAATGGGCGTCTGCTTTGCTTCCACTCTTTATTAGGGGGATTGTGACCCTTTTATATATTAAAAAAATAAGTAAATAATTTAAGGATAATCCTCTTTTCTTTTAAGAAGTCATTAATTTGGGATTCTATCACCAAGTATATTTAAGATAACATACATACCTTTACACTGGCCGCAATTCCCCATGTAGGGTGATGGCCGAGTCAAAGAACACACCATCACCAGAAGCTAATTCACTCTAATCACCCATCTCGGGTCCTTTGGGATAAAAGGTTACTAGAATCTCCCCCCCACACCAGTTGGGTTGTCCATAGGGTAACTTGACAAGGATCTTCTATCATGAGATAAAAGATAGTTTCATATATATTAATTCCAGTTGTCAAACCTTTTCCAAATTACCAAATACAGTAAGTAATGATCATATTAAAAAATACAATAAATATTGTATTGAAAGCTAAAAGAAACCTCTACTTATAGACTTATCAAACTAACAATGACATTAACCTATATTTTATACAATGACAGTTGTTTTAAAACATTATTTAATTTCAGATGAAACGAATAAATCATTGACAAAAAATTTGGCAAAAGCATTCCAGGAACCTCTAGTCACAAAGGCCTCACAGCTGTCAGCTATAACTTCTTCTCTGCCAAGTACCCACAACTCTACGTTTGCGGCTCACGCGGCATTTTCCCAAGTCACGTCAAATCTCTCGCGCATCGATCTCATGCTTCAGGGTCTTAATCATATCAATGCGCTAGATACACTGAAGTCTCCATGTGTATAGATTGTGAAATCCTTAAACTATGCTGTATGTTTTTTAGTTTTTTATTAAAGAGAATATGATTTCTTGTTGGTGGTTAAATAGTTACCTCACACTCATCTGATGCTTAAAGTTTTTATACATATCATTGCATAGGAGATACGTAAGTCCCCATGTGCACAGAATACAGAATACTCTGATTTGTTTTTATATTTTGTTCACTAAACAGTATTATTGTCATGGTTTTTTATATATCATGTTTATGAACACTAATTAAGTTTTACAGTAATTTTATATTAGCAGTACATTAAGTTGCGGCCTTTTGATATTTGTAAATATGGAAAATATATACAGTATTACATATATCTTTCAGACTCTCCTAAAAGTCTTGGGTATATGAAGCCTAAAGCAAAATCTAATTATTTTATACACCTAGTCAAACTATTTTGCATATTCTTCATTTGTTTATTGCCCTGCTTTGAAAAAAAGATTTAAAGACCTACAGAGAGTTGAGTAAATACGATTAGGCTTGACAAGTATATTCTAATATGCAACCTCTATTGGCAGTATTTTGTGAATTGTTGGTAAAACGGTTTTCCTGCTCAATACATATAGAAGCTTTACACTTTGATGTACAATATACCTATATACATCCCTGAATTAGCTTTTACTGTATATTATTTAAAATATATTAAGTTTTCAGTATGTAATACTAGTTTCCTAGACAAGGAAATAAGACGAATATAGAATTTTAAGTTCAACTCAGACAGTGAGGTTAGATATAATATATATTAAAAAGAAGTTCTGTATATCACTCGCTATGCAATTAAATACCTCTTTGGCCTCCTATTTGTCAATAGCTCAGTTTATATACATCATTTTTAGATGAAATCTAATATATGAATGAAAATACTTTGATTCATTACTTATTCTACATCCTTTGTTAAGATAAGTTCCAAGTTGTTGTTGTTGTTCCTAAGCTGCCAGGGCAAAAAACCCTGAATCCCTAAGGAAAGCCACTGCTCCAGGTTCAGAATATAGGTTGAAGATAATTCGAATGGGGGCTAATTGTAGCATATTCAATTGTACTTAAAAAGAGTACATAATAATTAATTCTTGGCATATTACATGCATACACTCACTGCCAACAATGTTCAAATATGTATGTCCTGTAGCTACATATATGCATGCATATGAAGTATTTAAAAAATATGTTTCTTGTATACAGTAATATAAAAGTTAAAAGTTATTTAGCCTGTTTCATTACAAACATTCAGTATTATTATGTTCACCTCTACAGTTCTGAAGATGCGATTCCCAAGGGGCTCTTCTGTATGTGCAATGCCCTAGGGACTCCTTGCATTTCATTTGTTACAACCTTACTGGCTCCAGCAGAATATGATGTGAAGTTGGAAGAAATATATATTACCAGTATTAATTAAATTTACTGTAAAGAGGGTATCTGCAAGGTAGAAACTTAATGCAATGAGAATTTTAAATATACTGGTGCATTTTAGTGCATGGTACCCATCTAGCAGATGTCTACTGCAACTTCTGAAGTGAATTATTCATATTCTCTTCACAGCCATTTTAGACTGGAGCCTTTTTACTGGGAAATTGAGAAAGTAATAAGTACGAAAAGAACAAGTTAAAGACTGTCAATTTTAGCTGAACTGCGACAACAGGGAACTACTGTATCCGTTTTCTTTCCTGTCAAAAAATATAACGTTTCATCATCACTAAAACATGAATACCTTCCCCTTATTCCTCTTGATCATAAGGAGGTGAAGAACAGGTCTGCAAAGAGAGGGTACCTGGTGCTCATTTTCAGCTATATACAACTGTAGAAGCCAATTACAAGAATTATTACTGTATATAATTGTTCAGGTATTTTTTTATATAAAATGAGTAGCAAAACAAGAAAAGAAAACCTACTTACAAGTAAAATCTAATAAGCAAAGCTCGACAATGTTCTCCAAAGAGGTTCATCATACCGTACTGTCCTTGAATAACTGCAAGCGTGAGGTAAAAAAATATATTTCACTCTCCTCAGCCTTTGTGTTAAATATATCACGCACAAAATATAATCGGTAGAACTGCTTCTTTCTGTTACGTGGAATACCTTGTACGACCATCTCCTATACCACGCAGGGAGAACGAAGGTTGAATTCTTATTCCTCAATATAAGGGATATCTTTTTCTTATTTTTTTATATAATTTACCTTCTGCCATTAGGGTCAGTAACCAAGCAAAGAAAAACTATACAGTATGACTACAAAATATAAAACCTGCTTTCATTTAGTTATAAACATTCCTGACACTCATATACTGAACAAGTTGAAGTCACTGCCAATAGTAACTTCCAAAAGCAAACCTCAGGTGTCCCTGACTCTCTCATAATAATTTCCTTTAGTTCACCAATGATGTCACTTCACAGCAATCCATTCATCCTTTTGTACGTCTCTCCTGAAAGTCAACGCTTCTCGTGGACAAAATATCACAGCTAGCTCTCCATATCTCTCTTGGCAAATATAATCTAACCATATTCTTCTGAAATTTTACCTTAGACAGTCCATCCGATATTGGGATATACACTGGCTATGTTATCATTGACACTCTCGCCATTAAACTTTTGTGGCTCCCAAACATCTCTCTTTCTCTCTCAAGTCAGACCCTGTAAACCATTAGGCATCACAAATTCTTATTTTCTTCACCTCAACACTTCAGTTTCTTATATTCAACTGTATACAGTACAAGACTCAAACCTGCTACCATGAAAAACTAGGAACAAATGTTGCCTCATACAATTTTAACCTAGAATGTACTGATAAGGTCTACCAATAGTCTCTCTTCATTCCCTGGCTACTAATTGCCATCATATAAACTGACAGATATCTGACACTGTAAGTTACCTCAAGCAGCAGGTCTTTTGATCTTGTCTTCACCTTACTTAATCCTCTAATATATCTTTACACCTTAACTTTCTTTGATACAAATATATCTATATACAAGAGCCATAAATCCCCTAATAAGGGGTTGGCCGAGTTAAAGCAGAACCTTGGCTCTTGGCAAGAGGAAAATACAAAAGTAGGAAATTTCAATAACCTTTGCTCCTGCACATTTAATCAAAATTTATAACATACAAGGAAACACAAAGGCGGTAGTCTTGCTCCCACCATGTAGCCTACATACCCTAACAAATTCCCCAAGCAACTTTTGCGGATTGCATGCGAATCAGCCCTCATGCAGTGTCATCAGAAAATAGCAATATGGGAACTTTCAAGCTTCCAACTCCCTCCCCCACAATTCTGGTTCCATGGTCTAATACTCTCTCCGTTCCTTTAATCACTTCAATTATATAAAAACATCAAATCAACACCCTTACCTTTCAACTCAGTCCACTCACTCTCTTCCTAATCTATTTGCAAATGTTTCTTTAACCTTACTAACGCTTTTTTATTTTCCTTAACAGAGCCTCCCAACAAAAATACATGCCAAAACTGCTACAATGCCTTCTTATCGACCATGCATGGGTCTTTCCTAGATCCAAAAGTACAATGCACGGAGAGTTACCATTTTCAACAAACTTGTTTTACAAAGTCTCAATCAAGCTAATATGACCAATCATCCCTTCAATTTGAGCTCTTCCATAAACATTACCTTGGACTCTTAGAATGCTGTTCTCCAAAGCTGGATTAATCCATCTCTCCTCTGCCTCAGTATCATGAATCATTATGTGTATTTTGCAGTCGCAGAGGTACTCCACCCTCCTGTAAATAAACACTGAACATCTTTCTTATACAAATCACTGCCACCTTTCTACTCTTCCACTGGAACAATGTAGTGATGCATGCTAGTTGCTTTTCAACCTATCTTTAGGGTTCTCACAACCTTTATCCGTCCCAGCTTAGAATACTGCTCACACATCTGGGGTGCCTCTTCTTATACTTATCTCCTTGATAGGGTTGAATCTAAGGCAATCAGACTAATTAATGATCTTTCTCTTACTTCTCATCTGGATTCTCTCCCTCTTTGCCGTAAGGTATCATCCCTTTCTCTTTTCTATCACTACTACTTCCATCGCTGCTCTGATGAGATGGCGAGTTGCATCCCTCCCCCACTGCCGAGACCACGTAACACTCACCAAGCAGCCTCATCTCACAGGTACTGTGTGGAGATTTGTAGCTCGTGGATTGGTCGGTGCAGTGACTGCTTCTCCCATCTACATCCAGACCCTGAAACTCTCTTCCTCCTTCTGTCTTTCCAAATTCTCATGACCTATCTTCCTTCAAAAAGCAGATCTATCGTCATCTTAGGGCCTGATCCTCCATATCTCTAGGTCCTCAGTACTTTGACTATTTTTTCTGTCTGTCGTTTTCCTTTGTGTATCATTACCTTATCTCTGCCTTGTCCTTAACCTTTTTCTTTTCCTTAATCTTGGTGTTTTCTCAGGCCCGGGCTTTATTTAGGAGGGCAGTTTTTGCCTGTCCCGGAGTCACATTCATAAATTTAAAAAATTACGTTGCTCTTCTTCCTAGACACATCACCTTCACTGGTTCATCTTTCTCCAAGTGAAGCAATTCCTAAATATATTGTAAAAGTCAATAAATATACATTGACTAATATATTAAAAAGTGAAAAGAAAAAGCCAATATTCTATGTTCACAAAACAACAAAATTAATAGTCCCTCTTTGGTTATAAAGAACGACACTTAAAAGTTTAAATTACATTGGAAGTCTTTATTTCTGTGCCTTAAGGCATAAGCCATACAGTAAATTCATTACATAGTTGCTAAAACACAAAACAATTAATACAATGTAGCACGATAAAACCACAGAGCATAATCCATAATTACCTTAAAAGAAGAATATATCCTAACAGCAAAATGTGTGCACTGATAAATGTAGAAATGGAATGCAATACAGAATAAATTACATACTGTATGTACACTTATTACTAAGTACAGCGAAGCTTTTCTGACTGATAACTAATCCCTAGGAAAGCTTGGTTATCATTTTTGTCTTATTGGCCCTGGCGGCATCTTTCTCCGCCTTGCGTCTCTGTTGTTCCATCTTCCGATGTTCCCTCTCCATTTGTCTCTTCTCCTGTAAGGCAATGTCCAAGTCACCTTCCCCCTCTGTTTCTCCCTCCCAGCCACTGCAGTCTTCCATCCATTCTTCAAGCTCTGTTGACTGGAAATTAAACTTTTTTCATTTTACATGTCACTACTAATCCTCTTTATTGGGGTGTACTCAGAATGTGGGTAGGAGATTAAGGCTGGATATCCCTTTGTAATGCCCCACAGCGGGCTCGTCCACTGGCCTATCGATTCCCGTGTCGAGTATTCTAATCGCTAAACTGCCCTGATCCTTGACTAGATATTAAAATTTTAAAAAAATCATAACTGCATAAAATTTGAGTCCGAGAGGATGAAGGTAATATTTTTAAATCATTTACGTTTTCATTTACACATTTTCTTTTGAAACTAGAAGCTTTAGGAGTGACCACAATAAAAGTAGCAAAAGTAGGGGGGAAAAAATTCCACAATCATGTGGAATTTTGATGACTAAGATCCTCTCTCCGAACAATAATCTTGTTTCAATAAAATAAAATAATAAAAACTGTAAGCTTATCTCAAGATAGTCTAGCATTAATGTAAACTATCAGGTTTTACGTCACTGACTCCCTTTTCTATTATAGGTAGGGGCATTGCCTTTTCGCAAAAGACTTTGGTTGTGGTAAGTGCGACCGTCACCTTGAGGGAATGCCCTTCTACCTCAGAACGTGGTGGATATCGATATGACATCCTGATAAACAGAGGTTGTGCACACTACCAACCCGGCAACGATGGCCACTGCAGCATTACGGGAAATATATTTAGCTAAAGATCTAAACAATGAATGTTCCAAATCTTTTTAACATACTATAAAATAACGCTACTGATAAGCAGGTAATATGTAAGCAAACACAGATTCTACAAAAAAACATTATTATATCTGAAATTAATACATATCAAACTCCTATAAAGTATTTTACCTCATTTCTTGTCAAATTTAATATGTCACAATTTCTTCTATGTGATCAGTTTTACATCACGGATTCCCTTTTCTACTAAGGGCTAGGATGGAGCCTTCTTGAGAAGGACTTTGGTTTTGGCAAATGAAAGCATTACCCTCAGTGAATGCCCTCTCTATCCTTAGACTATGCAGGGCCACGAACCCACGACCTGATGAGTCAAAGTCGCAAGTGTAACCATTATGCCACAGGGTCTCCTAAAATAAAGCAATATGCTAAGTTTGCCCTGATTAATATTCTTGACAATACAGGACATGGTAATGACACAGAAGTGCAGTGGCAGCATATGGGGCTGGTAATATATTGGCCCCATATTTGATCATAGCCCAAAGCTGGATTAGCTTTTACTGTCTCATGTCGCAACCAATTGAAACAGGGACAGTGATAGCACCAGAGTCCGATTATATACCTACCATATAGCCGGGGCCCAAGCCACCTCTCCAATCAACCAGACCCAGTGATCTTCAGGTGACAGTTGAATAATCAGAAAGACCTATAGGTAATCACCGACCCCCAATTAATTGCCTAATTTAATCAGTAAGGGCATGAGACAGTAGAGGCTAATCCAACCCAGGGGCAGGATGAAACCTGGGGCTAGTGTACTACCAGCCCCCGTTGCTAAAAGTGTGCCAATATTCATATGAACCTTGTACCTACCTGCAGTAAGGGATCTGTAAGGGAGAAGGATAATCGATTGGAAACCACCTGTTCTTCTTCTGGACGTTCTAATATAACAACCTGTGGCTTCTTTTCAATCTTCGGTTTCAGGTCCTGAAAAAAATATGTTGGTTGAGTTGTGCCATGCATATACACTCACCTCTTGGAACAACGCAAGGATAGGTTCTCAGAAGTGATGTGTAATGTAAAATTCGTGTAATGTAATTAGTCATTTACCATAAGAAACAATGATAATAGGCATATATACGTTCCACAACCGTACATAAACACACTATGCCAAAGATATAAGATAAGTAAATCATATTTTATAAGTACATAACAAAGCTGAAAAACCTGTAGTTATTTATATTAATATACAAATAGTGTACATTATAGAAGATATACAGATTTACAAATAAATACTGTACAGCAAAAAATAAATAATGCACCCTGAGAACGAACCTTTATCTGCAAACGTAAACAAAGATGACGTAAGCGATAGGAGAAGGAGGAGGCAACTTAAGCGGTAGGAGAGGGAGGAGAAGAGGAGGAGGAAAGGGGAGAGCAAACCACTGGTTGTTGTTGGGGTTAATACTGGGTGAAGAGAGACTGAAGCACATGGCAGCATGGTGGGAAACTGCCTCAGAGACGGTCACTTAGTTACTAAACAACCATTTTTTTATTTTTTCTCGCCCTCACTCGCATAGCTCGCGCATTTCTTATTTTTTAATTATTATTTTTTGGAGGTCTTATTCCAAATTCGCGTATTATAGCAACGCGTAAAATGAGAATTGACTGTATATAAAAAAAATATTTGCTTTGTTTGCTTTTTTATGTGTCTCTCCTCTGCATATTCTCTTCTCAAATAGTCATATTTGACTCAGAAACTCCCCTTACAAGGAAAAAAATGGCTCATATATATATATATATATATATATATATATATATATATATATATATATATATATATATATATATATATATATATATATATATATATATATATATATATATATATATATATATATATATATATATATATATATATACATACATACATACATACATACATACATACATACATACATACATAAAAACATACATAAAAACATACATACATACATACATATATATATATATATATATATATATATATATATATATATATATATACATATATATATATATATATATATATATATATATATATATATATATATATATATATATATATATATATATATATATATATATATATATATATATATATATATATATATATATATATATATATATATATATATATATATATATATATAATATATATATATAATATACATATATAATATACATATATTATATATATATATATATATATATATATATATATATATATATATATATATATATATATATATATATATATATATATATATATATATATATATATATCCCTATTTGCATAGGAGAGGACTCAGATAGGTTGGAGCTGGGGAATTAAGGATGGATGCCCTTCCAAACGCCCCACAGAGGACTTGAACACAGATTAGTCAATTCTCAACTCGTGCTTTCTACCATTGACCTACCACAGAGGCATACTGAGCAATAATATTGTATCTACTAAATACAATAATGCAACACTCTGCAGCAAAAGTTAAGGATATTATAGCATTTAGAACAGCTTTCAAGTACAAACAAACCTCAAAATAGTTTGGTTCTTCAGGCATATCATCTGGCTGCTCCATCAGTTTTTTCTGCTGGCTTAGACGATACTGGTTTATCTGCTCTTGTAAAGGAGACATGTTGGACAATACAGCAGACCTCCCGCTTCCATCACTCACAACTGACGATGGGATATCCCAGGAGTCCCAGGTACCATATTCTTCATTATTCTGAAGAAATGGAACAGAGTTTCACAAGGGCGGAGTCGCATATGCTTGTAACTACAGTAATACCTTGCCCTAAATCATTAATTCATTCTAAAACTCATGACTTTAGTTGTAAAACAACTTAATTTGGAAATACCCATTAAAAATTATCTAAACTCCATATATACACTCATAAACAAGCCCTTATAGTTGCTAACACTATACCATCATTTGATAGTTCAACATTTTAACCGCCTTTTAAAATAAATATACAGTTCAGGATTTTAACCCGTCGTTATGAATAAAGTACTTATGGTACACATATTACTTGATACTAATGTACAAAAAAATCAAGAAAATTTAAGTCAAACACCCCCCAGCGTACCAATTAAAATTAACCTAGACTCCTTATACAAATATACAGTGCATACTACAACACAATACAGTACCTACAATATTCTTAAATTTATAATATTTCTCATTTTTTCTGTGTATAAATTATTTTAAGGTGATTTCTAGTTTTTATGGGTTTGTTACTTTTGTTGCAGACTAATATAAAGTTAGTTGGATATTATTTTTCCTATTAGTATCAACAAAAGCAAACGTAAAATCGAAACCGATGCCCTGAAGAGACATAAGACGAGGTATTACAGTGAAGTTAATTTATACCTTAGCCATTTGGTTATTGTAACCAAATTAAGCTCAACCACTTTCTAATGAAAAAACATAAACAGGAAAATGTAGTAATATATTTTAAAAATTTTTACTCGATAACTTTATTTTCTTGAAATAATATACCATTTATTTTTGCATTTTTCAAAAAATCTAACCTTTTTATGATGCTAAATATATACTGAGGCTATGTACAATAAACTGCAAAATATTTTAAAATACTGGATTCTTTGTCAACAACTTGTTTGCAGTAACAAGTGAAGATTATTATTGTGTAATTCACCATATGCACCTGCAATATAAACAGCAGGAAAGTGTACGAAAAATACTTCAAAAATTTACATATTACAAGACACACAGTCACAAAATAAAAGTGTACAGACAGCAGGTAATGGCATAAAAACAAAAAAGAAAATTAATTATATGCATCTTGTCCCCCAAAAAAATTACATATGTGACAGGATTGAGCTATATGCTGTATATTTCACCTCTCATACTTAACGAGACTTGCGAACAGGTCCTGATATAAATTATATGCCTGAAATTGCAACCCTGTCACAGACAACAGGATGGTTATACTCCTATATAGGCTTCTCAGCCTGTCAATGGGATCAATCCAACAACTGATCCTTGAAAAAGAGTGGCTGGGGAAATAAGACTGAATGCCATAATATATAAAGAATATACCCTATACCAATAATAAATAAACCTTATTTACCTGACTGGAAGGATTATGACTGGCAAGGTCGCTTGTCACAGCCACAGGGAGGTGTGAATCTGATCCTCGTCGTTTACGGAAACAACAGAAGCATCTCCTTATGGCATTCAGTAATAACAAAAGCAAAGACTTTACCTTTCTCACTGCCACTAAAACAATCATTCTTCACTGAAAAAATAAATACATCAATTGATATCCGTTTAATATTAGCAAATATATTCTACATTAGCTTAAACTCGGTCACTTCCTATTTAGATTCATAACAACCTTTAAGTTAGCTACAGTAATTTTTATCGGAACAAGCATATGTATGCCTACATTTGAGCATAAACACATAATATAGTAATAATAATAATAATAAACTTTATTTCCATTTTACAATGGGTATTCGTCAGCCAGGACAAGCCCCAACCCCCCACTGTGATGTCCACCCACAGCAGTTCCAGCCAGTAAACAGCTTAAACTCTCGGTCTTGGACGGGGACCGATCTTTCGACCTCGTGAATGCGAAGCCAGCGCGTTACCACTGTACTAGCCAGCAGGCTAGTACAGGCTAGTACAGGCTAGTACAGCAATATGTCTGAGTTTTCATTGTACCAACTAAAACAGGGGTTAAGACACAGTATACACCACTACTGTCCTTTACATAATCTCAAAATATAGTGAGCCCATAAATGAACGGGAACTGGAAGTGATAAGTGAAAATATAGTAACACTTCCGAATGGAATGTGAATTTGAAGACGGTGAGAAACGACTTGAACATGAAACCAAGGAACTAGTTACTGAAGAAATAATTATTTTGAAAGAAAAACGAATAGCAGAAGGAGAAAGGAGGACATAAGCAAAGAAGAAGAGGAACGGGGATGAAAATTCAGACAAAGGGCTTATCTGAAGGCATTTTCCTACTAAATATTCGTCCATAAAGTTCAATCTTATACGATGAGAAAAAAAATCACTCATTCAGACAATGTTTGGCATGCCTGTTAAAAAAAAACACACACACACACACACACCTCCAACTACTCTGATAACATCAACAATCCACAGCTATGCAGGAGTGGCCATTAAGATGCTCCATATACTGTATATATATATATATATATATATATATATATATATATATATATATATATATATATATATATATATATATATATATATATATATATATATATATATATATATATATATATATATATATATATATATATATATATATATTTTTTTTTTTTTTTTTTTTACGTGTTATTTTGAATCTGTTGTATCATTTTATGTTTCGTAGACATTTGTTTCATTTGAACAAGTAATTCTGTACATTTTGCATTTTTGTATGCATTGAAACCATTGGCTGTTGATGAGTCCAGCATAACAGTGCCAGCACGATACAGAAAATCTTGGACTCAGCTATGTAAAAAAAGCAAGACTTGTACTTGACCAGGGGATTGGGCAACGCCTGCCTGTAGTGGTGTCCAGGGAAAGTACTATGGTGGGGGGTCTGACATAGTAAATATAATTTACAAAATCTTTTGGGAGTGTTAGGCATTATATGTTTAATTACTGATCATCACTAACTTCCTCCATTGCTGCACGTGACCGGACAATTCGCCGCCAGACAATTGGCCGCAAGACAAATCGCCGTATGGATATTCCGCCGCAAAGGGCATTTTGCCATAAAGCATAGAGGAGGACTTAGAAAAAGAGATAAGGAAAAGAATCTGGTGTTGCCCATTATGGTCTTGGTTTTGATATTGCCTTTTGCTATGTGTAATATAAAGTTGCTTAACTGTAAAGGAATAGTATTCAAAGCAGCCATTTTCACGTCATTGGCTAAAATGGGAATTTAAAGGTATAAAGCTTATTTTGAAGGGTTACCTTTGAAAGAGTCATCGGAATCAAATGTCAAATGTTTACATTCCTTTTTGGCTAAAGATGCATTATCAAACTGACTGTGATTTTAACACAAAAGTAATGTGCCTTATGGCACTCAAATTCATCTCGCCTCCAGACACCATCAATGCATTTATAGAGCTTGTGGATGAAGATGGCTTCCCACAAGAACTTGTGGGATATTTTAAAACGCATTACATTGGTGGGCAGGAAGGCAGGGAATCTCGGAGACGTAGAGTTCCTCTTATTTTTCCTCATGAACTTTGGAATGTGTATGAAAGAACCCTAAATCCTGGCTAACACCAACAATAGCATAGAGGGTTTTCCAAATGCACTGCAAGCATCCGTTATAAATACTCATCCAAATATATGGAAACTTATCAATCTCTTAAGAAATGAATCTCTTTCTAAAAAGAGGATAATCGATTGCCCAAAACGAGAAAATTCAAAAAAAAAAAATACAAAGATGTTTATAAGCGCATACTAAGCATTGTCAGAGGGTACGATCGAAATAAAAAGTATTATTTGCGTGCAACTGCAATGAACTTACATGCTTTTAGCTCTCGAAATGTTGTTTTTAAAATAAGGTGTATGTATGACCTGTAATTACTTTGCATTTTCAACATTTTTTTTCCTACTCTTCTTACTTTTCCCTACTGTTTTCATAGGTCAACCTCTATTCTTTAGAGCAAAATGTCCTTGCGGAGGAATCTGCACGGCGATTGTCTTATAGCGAAATGTCCAACAGCAAATTGACCATAGCTGCCGTTTGTTCCAAGAAAGCTAATGCCTCACCCCAACATAGAACAATATTGTTTATTGTTTTATGTGTCACTATTAGTCCCCATACGAATTGGGTGGACAGATAGGTTGGAGATGGGGAATTAAAGCTGGATACCACTACTCTAATGAGGTATTTGTTTATAATACACATTTAAAAGTAATTATTCTCTGATCTAGTGGCATCCTGCGGTAAAAATTTACTATCACACCCCTAACGTATGAAATGTCGAAACACAACAGCGGAAATATATCTAAAAACTATAAACAAAACAAAAAATTCCATTATCATCTCTCTTCTTAACTAGGGTCGAACTGACCTTACTAACCTATCCAAACACGAAATTTTCTCCTAACTGGGAGCTTGAAAACAAACACTAAACAGTTTTGCTTTCTGTCTCAATCAAATATATATGAATTAATCACAACAAGCAAATATTTACATAAAATGTGCAGCGTTTACGAGCAGACGTTCTCCTGTTATGTTTGTTGACATTTTTCTGCGCTTCTTCTTCTTCTTTAATTTTATAGAACTTCATCAACCAATAAACTAACCTAAACTAAGCTCACTTAACCCACATATATAATGAAACTAGGTCATGGTTTGAAGTTTGCAATTATATCACCCTTTTAAATAAGAATTCAAGGTATATTCGTATATTGTATTTCATCGAATATTACAGTTATAATATGAGCATGGAAAACAAGGAATATAGCATATCTATGACTTGAAAAAGCACATACCTAAGTTGGAAAAAGTTCAAAGACATGCCACGAAACTGGTGCCAGAAATAATCAATCTTAGCTATGATGAAAGGCTGAGTGGATTAGACTTACCATCACTCGAAGCTAGAAGATTGGGGAGGATATGGTGACAGTTTTTAAATTCCTTCATGGTTAGGACAGAGTGGATAGGGATCGCTATTTTGATATGGCTGGCATTAGAACTAGAGGTCAGAGTTTGAAGCTTCGTAAAAAAAAAAAAACTTCTTTGCAGGATGTAAGGAAGTACTTTTTTAGTGTAAGAGTAATTGATAATTGGAATTCGCTTAGAGAGGAGGTAGTTGATGCTAACTCAAACCATAGTTTCAAGGACAAATATGATAAGTATCACTAAGTACAAAATGGAACCGATCAGGAGACGGGAAGTTACGAGCTTGGGGTTCTTTCCCGTAAGCACAAATAGGTAATTTTATATATATATATATATATATATATATATATATATATATATATATATATATATATATATATATATATATATATATATATATATATGTGTGTATATATATATATATATATATATATATATATATATATATATATATATATATATATATATATATATATATATATATATATATATATATATGTGTGTGTGTGTGTGTGTGTGTGCGTGTGTGTGTGTGATTACCTAATTGTGATTACCTAATTGTGTTTACGGGAAAGAGCCCAAAGCTCGTATCTTCCCGTCTCCTCATCGGTTCCATTTTATACTTAGTGATACTTATCATACCTGTCCTTAAAACTATGGATTGAGATAGCATTAACTACCTCCGAGCTTAGCCAATTCCAATTATCAACTACTCTTACACTGAAAAAGTATTTCCTTACATCCTGCAAAGAACTTTTCTTACGAAGCTTCAAACTATGACCTCTAGTTCTAGAGCCTGCCATATCAAAATATCGATCCCTATCCACTCTATCATAACCATGAAGGAATTTAAAGACTGTCACCATATCCCCCCTCACTCTTCTAGCTTCGAGTGATGGTAAGTCTAATTCCCTCAGCCTCTCATCATAACTGAGATTGCGTATTTCTGGCACCAGTTTCGTGGCATGTCTTTGAACTTTTTCAAGCTTAGCTATGTGCTTTTTCAAGTGCGGATTCCAAAAGGGGGCTGCATATTCGAGTTTTGGCCTCACATACGTTACATAAATATTTCTGAACATTTCCTTGTCCATGTGCCTGAAGGCTACCCTTACATTTGATAAGAATGCATATGCTGCCCTTACTATGCCATTTATATGTATTTCTGGAGACAAATCTGCCAGTATGTTTACTCCTAGATCTCTCTCATTTTCTGTCTCTTGAAGTTGTACTCCAGCCACCGAGTAGTCAAGCTTGGGCCTTCTTGCACTTGTACCCATTCTCATTACCTTACATTTTGAGGTATTGAATTTCATTAGCCACTTTTCTGACCACTCATGCAGATTATTTAGATCCTCCTGCAGTTCTCTACCATTGTTCTCGTTTTTTACTTTCTTCACAATCTTTGCATCATCTGCAAACATATTCATGAATGAATTTACAGACTCTGGTAGGTCATTTACATATACAAGGAACAAAAGTGGCCCTAAAACTGAACCCTGTGGAACTCCACTACTAACTCTTCTCCATTCAGACACTGAGTGTCTTACTCTAACCCTCTGTTCCCTTCCTTCTAAGTAAGTTTTTATCCATTCCAAAACATTTCCACCTATTCTAGCCATTGATTGCAGCTTCCTAATAAGTCTCCCATGTGGAACAGTGTCAAACGCTTTCTGGAAGTCTAGGAATATGCAATCTGCCCAGCCCTCTCTTTCCTGTAAGATTCGGCTTACCTCATCATAAAATTCTAATAAGTTTGTTACTGTTGATCTACCTTCTCTGAAGCCATGTTGCCTCACTGACAAAAAGTTGAAGGATTCCAAGTGAAGAGAGATATGTTTCCTTAGTAGTTTCTCCATAACTTTGCAAACTATGCTGGTCAAGGAAACTGGTCTATAGTTCAGAGCCGTATCCCTCCTTCCCTTTTTGAAGATAGGTATCACATTTGCTTGTTTCCAGCATCTTGGAATCTCCCCTGACTCCAGTGACTTTTTAAATATGATACTTAGTGCCACTGATATTGAGTATGCGTATTTTTTAAGTACATGAGGGGATATGTCATCAGGACCTGTAGCTTTATGAACATCTAAATCCATCAGCGCTTTGCATACCTCTGTGGCTGTAAGGTTGGTGTTCTCTAATACCGGCCCTTGAGCTTCTATCTCTGCAATCTGAGGGAGTGGGGTATTTTCTACTGTAAATACTGACTGAAACTCCTTGTTCAATTGTTTGCAGATCTCTTCATCCGTCTCAGTGATGCTTCCATCCGCTCTCTTTAGCCTTAAAACCTGTTCTTTTACCTTCAGTTTTCCTCTGATAAAGCTGTGGAAAAGCTTGGTATTTTCTTTAGCC
>JAXCGZ010011662.1:30000-37500 GCA_037179515.1 Halocaridina rubra | reverse complement strand
TAATAAAGCAGTAGTAGCTTTCGGATTATTAAGATCAGAGCAAACAAACAAAACAAACAAACATTTATTTCCATTTTGTACGATGATTATTGTAAAAGTAAAATTAACATATAAGTAGACATGTAATTAAACTAATAAATAAGAGGGTAATACATATAGTTAAATTAAATGTAGCTTTCATAGAAAATAATAATGTTCTAATAATACTGTAATAAACATGTAATTAAACTAATAAATAAGAGGGTAATACATGTAGTTAAATTAAATGTAGCTTTCATAGAAAATAATAATGCTGTAATAAAAATGTTAACAATAATGCTAATAATAAAGTAGTAATAAGAGCACCAGATACAGTGTCGTTATTATCGGCATCATTTCCATATTTGTTTTCCTTGCCATGAGAATAATTTGTTCTTAACGAGCAGCAACTATTTGTCCAAAAGAAAACTGTATAGTTTGCCTTTGAAAGCTGTGAAGGAGGATACATTTTTAAGATGCTCTGGAATATTGTTCCAGAGTGTTGGCCCTTTGATAGTGATCATCTTTGAACCTGCTTCTGTATTTGTTCTGTGAATAAAGAGCTCACTGCTCTGTCTAGTGTTGGTTCCCCTTATATCCCTGACTGTTTTTAACTCAAATAGCCAGCTAGGATAATGATGGTCCAAAATTTTGAATACAAATTGTATCTCTTCGCTTGTTGATCGATTATGCACTTTGGAAAAAGAAGAGATTATATTGTTTATTCGTAGATTTTACTAAGGCTTACGATTGAGTGCCTTGTGATAGGATGATTAAACATCTGAAATCAATGGGATGAAGTAGAAAGATGCTTTTGGCATTATATGGAATATATAAATGTACAAAAAATATTGTTAAGTCAACAATAATATCATCTTCTATTGGGGTAAGGCAAGGGTCACCAACTAGCTGTGTCTTATTTATCATGTACATTGATAAAATGATTAAAATTGGTAAAGAAAGGATAGGAGAAGATGGATACTTGGGAATGTTACACGCTTTATTGCTGATGGATGACACAGTCATCTTGGCGGCGTCTCGGATTATGTGCTATAGGAAACTTATGATCTTATCTGAATACTTATCTAAATATGGCATTGTTATTAATGAAAAAAGACTAAGTTTTTTTGTTGTAAATGGTAATGAAAAAGATAGGGAACTTTTCATCATGGATACCTTAGTTATCCAGTATTGTCCTAGATATCTATATTTGGGGGCATGGTTTACAGACTTGGGAACTATGGAGTCAGTACTAACGCTTCATGTAACTTCAACTGCTCCATCAATAAATAAGTTTGCTGTGTTTTGTGCTGCAAATACTACTATGCCTTTTCAGTATAAGATGAAAGTTTTCAATGCTGCCCTTACTGCTTCTCTGCTGTATAGTTCGGAGAGTTGGTTAACATCTACTGTAATATGCATAGAACAATTATATAATTAGTTAGTCAAGTATCTGTTGGGTGTAAGAAGCTCTACTCCATCCTCCTTATGCTTGATTGAAGTGGGAATAAACATCTGTCATAATGAAATCATTAAGAAAATAATAACATTTTTGAGGTCAAGATTTAATAACATAAATCACGATGAACCATTTCATTTGGTATTTTTGACCTGTGCAAGCGAGAGAATACATCAGGTTTTAGAATGCTGTCACGTTGTTTGGAAGGTGAAATGAATGGATTTACGATAGAGCAACTATAAAAACAGATACGCTCTGGTCTTGATGTGCATAATATATACAAAAAGAGTGTATATATACCTGACTATTTAAGAGTATCTTTTACCAGATTGAGATTAATGTCTCACAATTTAAAGATAGAGACAGGAAGGTGGAGTAGGTTACCCAGAGAGGCTAGAGTATGTAATTGTAATAATATTGTAGTACAAGATGAATGTCACGTTTTGCTGGAGTGCCCTTTATCACAACATATTTGTGAAGTTTATAATCAATTAGATTTTACTTCTTTGGATAATTTGCTGAATGAAGATTTTCATTTAGGAGATTTATGTAAATATGTTAATGAGGTTTAGAAATTATTTTCAGGATGCTGAATATAATATTAAATAATGGTAAATGAGGTAACTCGTATTAAGTTGAATATATTGTAATATATATATATATATATATATATATATATATATATATATATATATATATATATATATATATATATATATATATATATATATATATATTTTTTTTTTTTTTTTTTTTTTTTTTTTTTTTTTAATGGACAAATAAGTGGTGATATTGTTGGTATCTTCATGTTTTTTTTTATTTTTTGTTTTTATTGTCTTCGTGATCGTGAAAGTGCAGAGTCGTTTTAGGAGAGGTAGAGGTTGTATAGATCAGAATTTTATAGTTAGGCATTTATGTGAGAAATATTCAGCTAAGGGTAAGGATGTGTATTTTACATTTTTGGATCTGGAGAAAGCGTATGATAGAGCTGATAGAGTGAAAATGTGGAATATGGAATTAATGGTAAATTGTTGCATGCAGTGAAGAGTTTGTATGAGGGCAGTAGAACTTGTGTTAGGGTAGGAAATGAAGTGAGTGAGTGGTTTCCAGTAAGCGTGAGACTGACACAGGGATGTGTGATGTCACTAAGGCTGTTCAAATTTTATATTGATGGAGACGTAAGAGAGGTGAATGAGAGAGTGCGTGGTCGAGGTTTGAGAATGGTAGATGGGAATGATAACGAGAGGGAGCTGATTCAGTTGCTGTTTGCAGATGATACTGTGGTGGTGGCAGATTCAGAGGAGAAGCTGTGTCAGTTAGTGTCAGAATTTGGAATGGTGTGTGAGAGAAGGAAGTTGCGAATGAATGTGGGAAAGAGTAAGGTTATGAGGTGTACAAGAAATGAGGATGGTGCTGGATTCAATGTTATGTTGAATGGAGAGACACTTGAGGAAGTTGATCAGTTTAAGTATTTAGGCTCGGTTATAGCTGCAAATGGTGGAGTGGAAGCAGATGTGTGTCACAGAATGAATGAAGAATGTAGAGTGTTGGGTGCGTTGAAAGGAGTGATGAAGAATAGAGGGTTGGAAATGAATGTTAAGAAAGTTTTGTATGAGAAAGTGGTTGTGCCAACTGTGATGTATGGATCAGAGTTATGGGGTATGAAAGTAAGTGAGAGACGGAAATTTAATGTGTTTGAGATGAAATGCCTGAGAGGTATGACTGGTGTATCTCGGTTGGATAGGGTTAGGAATGAAGTGGTGAGAGCAAGAACAGGTGTGAGGAGAAAAATTGCTGTCAGAGTAGATATGAATGTTCTGAGATGGTTTGGCCATGTGGAAAGGATGGATGATGAAAGTCTGCTGAAAAAGGTGATAAATGCGAGAGTTGATGGGAGATATGCTAGAGGGAGGCCTAGGTTTGGGTGGATCGATGGAGTATGGAGAGCCCTGAATGATAGGAGGATGGATGTGAGGGAAGCAAGCGAGCGTGCTAGGAATAGGAATGAGCGGCGAGCGATTGTGACGCAGCTCTGATGGGCATCTGCTGTTGCCACGGGGCTGCATCTTACAGAGGTAGCCCTGTGGTAGGGGCAGTAGGGGAGTTTGCATTTGTGAAGCGACACAGGTTGTGGAAGAGACGGGAGGATGGGCTGTGGCACTCCAGCAGTGCCATATGAACGGTCGCTAGCTCCCTCGTCATTGCCCATAGAGCAAAGTAATCCCCTTATTGTTTTCTTTTTTTTTATGTCAGCTACCCCTCCCCCCCCCAATTAAAGGGGGAAGCAGCCAAGGTAGATACATAGTAATTCATTGTATTGTAAAAACAAAAAATAATAATAATAATTCTTGTTTGTCAATAAACTACTACTACTACTCTACCTCAATGGTTGTTTGGAAACGGGCACACTCTCTCTCTCTCTCTCTCTCTCTCTCTCTCTCGCGCGCGCGCGCGCGCGCAAAGAGACTAACGTTTTCTTTGAAAATACTTATAGAAAACGTAAAATAATTTTTGGTATTTGAAGGGACACTCTGAATTTTTACCTTCATTCCTATTTGTCGCAATATATTGTATTGCGTATAATAATGTCATAAACTTATTCGTCTGGGAATACACGTGATACTGCGTGTAAAAATTAAGAGAAAAAAATAAGTCGTAAGATAAAAACTTCATGTTGCGTTACACATATAAACAATTGTTATCATTTTCTTTTCCTTTTTTACTAGTTGTGAAAATACTTGAGGAAAATTTTTCTTGGCATATGCTTTAATTATATATATATATATATATATATATATATATATATATATATATATATATATATATATATATATATATATATATATATATATATATATATATATATATATATATATATATATATATATATATATATATATATATATATATATATATATATATATATATATATATATATATATATATATATATATATATATATATATATATATATATATATATATATATATATATTGGATTCGGTTTTACGTCAAGAACTCCCTTTTCTACTAAGGGCTAGGACGGTTGCCTTCTTACGAAGGACTTGTTTTGGCAGATGTAATCGTTACCCTGAGTGTATGTCCTTACTAACGGATTCCATATGCATCTCCTTCGTATCTCAAATAGGTTCTACCCAAGTAATCATTTACGTATCATCTTAGGGAGTCGAACACAGGACTCTCTGGTGTGAGTATGAAAACGGTTTGGTTTCGGCTCAAAGTTTTGTGTCCGCATGACCTTCCTGACTCCAACATTCATCATTTATCCCGGTTTGGGACCGGTACTGAGTTGGGCTGGTGTTCTCTCCCAGAATTAAAATAAGAATTAAACTTTTTTTTGGTTTTACGTCACAGACTCCCTTTTCTACCAAGGGCTATGACGGTTGCCTTCTTGCAAAGGACTTGCTTTGACAATTGTAATCGTTACCCTGAGTGCATGCCCTTGCTAACCTCAGATCGTGACGGGGCGCGAACCCTCCACCTGACGCCTCAAAGTCGCGTACGCTACCGCTTGAGCCACGGTGACTACTAAAATAAGAATTAAACTATGAATATTACATTGAATACCGTGATGACGGTTGGGTGTAAGGAGGATGTCATGTGCTGAAACGGTGGGAGTAAACCAGCTGCGGCTGTCGGGCCTGACGGAGAAAGATCCTTACCCACCTACCCTGGGGATGACCCAAGCAGAATTATGGGAAGGTTGTGGCGACCCTTTACACTCAAGGAGCTAAGAGGAGTGATTGAGGTGTGTCTTAGCTTGTGGTGAATGTGTGTTCTTTGGCTCGGCCACACCCTTACAATGGGAGATGGACCATTGTATATAGATAAATAGATAGATAGATAAAAGATAGATAAACAGACAGATAGATAGATAGATACTATGCGAGTTAGAGGCTCTCAGCATATAGCGCAGAATAATAAACTGATTCATTAACTACTGGCGAAGCAAGTCAGCTTAACTCAATCCCGGTCCCAAGCTAGGATGAATGGTGAGGATCGGGTTCGGGAGTGACATCTGATGGCAACATTTTGAACCTAAAGCAAACAGTAGCATACAATAGACTAGTAGAAAAAAATAAACAAGAGATCCCATATAAATTTGGATCAATGAAGATAGTTGGCGTCAGAAATGGCATTCGGCGGTAATTAATGAGCTAAAAGAAGGCAGTAACCTTCAATAGGCTGGTGGAATAACTGCCACCTATGATATACATTGGAAGAAGAAGAAGAAGAAGAAGAAGAAGAAGAAGAAGAAGAAGAAGAAGAAGAAGAAGAAGAAGAAGAAGAAGAAGAAGAAGAAGAAGAAGGAGGAGAAGAAGGAGGAGGAGGAGAAGAAGAAGAAGAAGAAGAAGAAGAAGAAGAAGAAGAAGAAGAAGAAGAAGAAGAAGAAGAAGAAGAAGAAGATGATGATTATACGAATGAATAAGGAAAGGCAGTGATGTACCTGGCCTGGTAGTCCCTGACAGCTCAACAGAGTCAGTGAGTACACAGCATAAGCTTAGGCTTTGCTAAAGGCAAAAAATACCGGTTAAGCAACTTTAATCTAAAAAATAATTCTTAGAGAATAATTTCTAGTAACATTGCTTACGGTCATATCACATGCGAATTTCGTCTGAATTTCGTCGCTGATTAAAGGTGAATACATTCACGTAAATACACACACACGTACATAAACACACACACACATACATAGACATACAACACACACATACTTGATTTCCAACAATCTCTTATGTACTGTGACTGGATTTAAGTTTTGCCAATATCCGTTTCATCGTACACCACCTCAGACAATGGCCCGATTTCTTAAGCAGTGTAAACCTAGGATACCTTATTGTTAGTTAGCTAGGCACACACAAATGGATTCCATAAACGCATCTAACGCGGTTCTGTGCATGGCTAGGATCCCGTACGGGATCCTAGCCATCCACAGAACCGCGTCAGATGCGTTTATGAAGTCCATTTGTGTGTCTAGCTAACTAACAATATGGTATCCTAGGTTTACACTGTTTAAGTAATCGGGCCTAGGATCCCGTACGGGTTCCTAGCCATACTCAGAACCGGGTCAGATACATTAATGAAATCCATTTGTGTGTGTCTAGCTAACTAACAATATGGTATCTTAGGTTTACACTATATAAGAAATCGGGCCTAGGATCCCGTACGGGACCCTAGCCATACCCAGACCCGCGTCAGATGCGTTTATGAAACCCATTTGTGTGTGTCTAGCTAACTAACAATATGGTATCCTAGGTTTACACTATATAAGAAATCGGGCCTAGGATCCCGTACGGGATCCTAGCCTTACACAGACCCGCGTCAGATGCGTTTATGAAATCCATTTGTGTGTCTAGCTAACTAACAATATGGTATCCTAGGTTTGCACTATTTAAGAAATCGGGCCTAGGATCCCGTACGGGACCCTAGCCATACCCAGAACCGCGTCAGATGCGTTAATGAAATCCATTTGTGTGTCTAGCTAACTAACAATATGGTATCCTAGGTTTACATTCTTTAATAAATCGGGCCAATGGATTTAACTTAATAAGCAAATTAATAAATAAATATATAAATAAATGGAAAATAAATCACGAAGCTCAACAGGTTCTCAAGGCAGGTTTTTATTTACTGCAGATCCTGAACGAGATAAAATTGACTTGTTTTGCTCCCCGAGCAAGTGTTAAGATTGATTCTGCATTTTAAAGTTTTACAGAATATACAGGTACAGACGTCTCTCTCTCTCTCTCTCTCTCTCTCTCTCTCTCTCTCTCTCTCTCTCTCTCTCTCTCTCTCTCTCTCTCTCTCTCTCTCTCTCTCTCTCTTCTCTATCTATCTATGTATCTATGTATCTATCTATCTATCTATCTATCTATCTATCTATCTATCTATCTGGGTAGGTAGTAGATATTTAACAACAATCAACTGTTTTACTGAAGTTTTTGACAGATTAACGAAGGCAGTGTGTCTGATAGCTGAATGCCCAAGGATAAAGGAGCCTTA
>JAXCGZ010011662.1:12500-25000 GCA_037179515.1 Halocaridina rubra | reverse complement strand
ATGCTCATCATTCGCTATAATTGGCATAACGCTTTGATTAACATAAGTTTACTAAATTTTGACCCCTCTGCACACCAGTCTATTTTGTCTTGTATTATCACTCTAGCATTGAGGTTATAAATATCATAAATACTGTGGCACTTGGCATTTGTAGTGGAAGCAGGTCACTCGAGGCCCTCTGTGAGGTAATGTGGTGCAGGTGCGAAAGTGCTGGGGCGTGCAGGTACAAAGTGCAAGGTACAGGTGCAAATAAAAACAAACCACACGGTGCAAGGTGCATTAAAGTGCAGTGCAACACACACGGTGCTCAGCAGTGCCTGTTAGTTGGCCCTAGTTTGGTTAAGCGTAATATGCAACAATATTTAAAAAAAAAAATAAAAAATAAATGTCTTAAATCAACACCTGAGGGATAGGTGACAAGACTTTTAGAGTTGAGAGAATGTCATAAGGAAGTAGTTTGCTTGTTTTATGATAATGGTAGCCTGAAGTCCCTGGTACTGATCATCCCTGCAAGTGATGCTAAGACCTTAAACTTTAATAACAATATGAGATCGAGGGCTAGATGACAATGCCCCTTGTTTCAAATGTAAAAGATACATTCCTCTCTAAGAGTCATTTGCATAAAGATTAGTATCCCTCATTAACTTATAATGTGATTCCTAAATTTGCAGGTACAACAGTTTTAAAGAAGAGTCAGAGTTCTAAGAATCTGGATAATATATAGAGCAGCTGCATGTCCTTGGGTCTAGTACTCTTCTTGTACTGTGCTTATATACTTCTATATTTTTTTTATCTCTTTTTTTCTTATTTGGACATGATGAAATATTAAAATTTCCCTAATGTCTGGCAGCTCCATTTGATGAAGAAAGTTTTCAGATAAAGCTCAAGTTCCTTGGTGGGAGAATTCATAGAACCATGACTAGTGCCATGGCCTCCACATTGACTGTAAGTCTTCTTCAGGAGGAGGTGGTGGAGTGTTTGCCTTTTTCCTTTTATTGGCATCAGAGCAGTTTGGACGGGAGGACCATGGGCATGATGGCTTTGGCGCAATGATCTGATGTCTACGTGCATTAGATTGACTGGAACTGGCAGAAGCATCAAGTTCTTCTCTGAAACTAGTGCTTGACCAAAGCTGAGACTTGGGAGATGATGCTGACCTTGATGTGCCCTTTTTAGGAGATATACGACCTGCTTCTTCAGCTGGAAGAGGAGAACTTGCAGCGCTCATAGACGAAATGGGTGTACTAACACCTGAACAACTCATTTCACTATCTGACACATCCAGAGTTTCGGGTCCCAGTGCAGAATCATCACTACTTGTTGACAGGGCTGGTGGCTGTACAAAATTCGAGGATGAAATGTGATTACGGTCAGAAGTTAAAATTGCAGTCAATACGGGAGCAGAGGCTTGCAGAGAATTACTAGGGGGTGATCTGATCTCCTTGTTCTGTGTTACAAGAGGCACTGTTGCTGGAAGAATCAACGTTAAATCTCCATTGTTCAGACGAGGTGGCAGGATCTGGACGTTATTTGTCTGTGGTTGCAGCTGAAGTGAAGATGATACACCTTGTGTCCTTGGTGCTGCAATAACAGTGAAATTAGGCTGTGCTCCCAAAGAGTTTCCGGCACTATCTTGGAAACCAATGGGTTGCGTTGCAATTTGTGAAACGGGGGTTGTAGCAGTTGCGGGATTATTTAGCACCAAGATAATTGGGGCTGGGTTAGCCATGACACTGACGTTGTTCTGGACACAAGTAGCATTGGCATTGACATTTGAGGCACTGGATGTCACTAAAGAGTTGAGATGAGATAGAACTTTGGAGTGAAGATCAGAAGGGATATTATTCAGAGAGGCCAGAAATTTAGTTACTTCAGCAGCACAGTGTGCAAAACCAGCCCTGTATTTCGATAAGTCATCTCCATTTACAAACCGAGAGCCACCCATCATTCTCCCTGCAACAGCTTCTTGCTTGTGCAGCATCTGTAAGTGTTTCACAGTCATTTCTAGGATATCTGCCTTTTCCAGCTTACTGTATCGCGATGGCTGCAGAGAAAAAGAATAAGATTATAAGCAATTAAGTCCATAGTTCCATGAGTAATGTATGAATGAAACCATACTTATCAAATATCAATCATCATTATTATGATGGTATTAAATAAGTTTACTTACGTCCTTTTTAAGAGCCTCCAACACCAACATTTTCAAGTCGTTGACACATCGATTGATCCTTTGACGCCGTTTCTTTTCCATCAGTGGTTTATTGCTCTGTGGAAAAACAGAGAAGTCTTTATTAAAAAAAAATATATCATTTGCTTGAAATCATATTTTTCTTGTGCTTTGTCAAGATTTGGGAAGAAACGCATTCAGAAGTAACTGGTATAGTGTTTACAAACTGGAACCAACCAGTAAAATTACTGCTCCAAACCAGATGAGTTGATTCGACGCAGCTAAGTAAGTTGTGTGTATATGGATCTCTCAGGTGTAAATCGCGCATATCCGAAATCAGTAACTTAAAAATCAACATAAGTCGTGGACATTGGCAAGGAAGAAAGGACTCTATTGTTTACCACCCAAGGTTGTGTCCAAGATACCTTTCAAGCCCAGCTGATGCTGTTTGGCAGTGTGGTTTGGCAGGGGGAAAGGGAGTGGATGTTGGAAGGAGAATAGTCTGGGTGCATTAGTGACTTTTTTAGTAGATAAGCTAACATGTTAAATATTTCCATGTATAAAATGTCTGCCTTTTCTTCACCTATTTATTTATGCATTCAATGCACGTTGATATTAGCATGTGGCAATGAAGCACAAGGCTGACAACTCAAAATTTTCAGAGGTATCCTCTGGGGGTCTCTAGGGTGGATAAGAGTATGATTTCCGCATCAAGGAGGTACAGAGTTCAACTCCCTAGGGAGCTAGATAAATTATCCGTGAAATGGAGAGGGTAGTGGGGTCTCCTGGAAGAATACTATGATGTCTGGAATTTAAGGTGGAACAGTATCTTTACGTGCTCGGATTTTGATAAGGAAAAAAAAAAAGAGGTAACCTGGAGCAAAAACTTAATATCGCAGAGGATTTGTATCTGAGCATATTGAAGAAAACTGATTTTGGGATCGTGGGAGTGCTCTTGGGAGAATACAAAATTATGAGTAAGTATACATCAAGTAAGCGACACATACAATAGAAACATGCAAATAAACTATACAACAGCAAGTATACACCAGTGTATACACAGAGTTTAAAAAACAAATATGAAAATTATCTCTGACCTCCAAAATGGAACCGACTAGGAGACGGGGAATTATGAGATATTTACTCTTTCTCGTGAGCACAATTAGGTTAATTGCAATTATGTAATTACAGACTAATATACGCAAAGTAAATATGGTGTGATGTACGCACAGAATAAAAACAAATGAAGGTGAAGTCTCAATATATAAATAAATTAAAAAAAAAACACTCGCACACACAAGGTCATACCTTCACTTGAAAAAAAAAAATAAAAGAATACTAAAAATAGCAACAGGTAAAGAAAGGCTTTTAAAATGTTTATTTTGTGCTGGCAAACATGCTTCCAAGCTTAAACAGATATCGGTTTTTGTGTATTTACTTATTTAAATGTTTATCTGTTTATTTTCTTCCTTATTTATCTCTCAGTTAATTTATCACTTATATCTATTTATCCATTTATATAAATTTATCTGTTAATATGTTTATCTATTTATATTTATATTTATTTATTATGTAAATACTTACGTATTTTTACCTACTTATCAATTGACTTTACTTATCTATTCATACATTTATTCTCTTATTATAAACACGTGGTTTTAAGCCCACCACGTGGCGCTAAGAATGGCATCCCGCCTTAATCCTCCACGTGCCTTTGTCCAGCCTCATCCGGGGATTAACTACGACACATAAATCATGGTTTAAGTACTCATATGCGTAACAAGTACAAAGGACGAACGAACAAACTAATATCCTGTACATGACGATAGTCTCTTCAAAATAACCTGGCTCTAGGAGCCACGCCCCTTCGGGTACTGTAAAACACTTGTTTTTAAGTCTCTACTTATGCAATACATATTGACTACTAGTAAAATAGGTCAATTATTTACTAGCTGGCAACTCGTTTCGTCCCCGTATCATTATTTCTATTATGTTATACATATCTACCACTTTACATGGGGTCGATGTTTCTGATCTCCAGCACCTAACCCGGTCATAAGCGTCGTCCTCTGACAGTTGTTTTTCGCTCCCCTATGTTGTTGTTGTTGTTGTTGTTGTTGTTGTGTTTTTGTTTACCGTTTCAGGTGTTAATATTAATTCTCATTCGAATGAGGGTAGACACAGACAGGTTGGAGCTAGGGAATGATCGGGAAAACATGAGGGGCAGTAGTTTCACGATCAAGAGAGTGTTGACGAAACACGGATACCATTGATTCGACCTATTATTTGTGCTTAGTTAATCGTATTGTTTAATAATATGAGCATTAATGAAATGCCTTACGTTGCTGCAAATATCCCAAACGTAAAGTAATTTTCATCCTCTATGATCCGCACTATTATTTATGTTTATTCAATCGTATGATAAGATTACTCAAAGCATATTAGTGAGATACCTAACATTGCTGCATATATCCCAAACGTAGAGTAATTTTCATCAGCTGTGGTTCGAACTATTAACTAAGCTTATTTAATCTCATGATTAGCCAATACGAACACCATCAGTGTGATACTTTTTGTTGCTACAAATATCCCAAACGTAAGAGTAATTTTCGTCAATTGTGATTCGAATCATTAACTATTCTTATCCAATCTTAGTTGTTGTTGTTGGTTTTTTTTTGGTGGGGGGGGACCTGTCCTGGTGCCACAGTCATAAAAAAAATAAAAAAATAAAAAAATAAAAACTTATCCTAGTAACATCAGTGAGTAACTTGACGTTGCTTCAAATATCCCAAATGTAGTAAGAATGAGAGTGCAAGGGTTATATGTTTTTTTTTTCAAACTGTTAGAAAAAATCACAGTCAAATTGTGAGACATATTCAAGTAAATTATATATCTGTTTACAATTTCCGTAAACAAGTGAAGTATCAGTTTACTTTAGAATGCAATTGTTATGACATTCTGCATACAATCAGTTAAGTAGAATGAAGAAAGTAAATAAAACAAAGTATCAATTAATATAAAATTGCAACGATATTGACATTCTGCAAACAAGCAGTCACGTAGCATGATATAATTAAATCATATAAGCTACCACTGCTACCTCCATGCATTCTGCAAGCACACGTTCATTCTGCAAGCACACAGTTCATTCTGCAAGCACACTGTCCATTCTGCAAGTACATTCATTCGGCAAGCACACGTTCATTCTGCAGAAAACGTTCATTCTGCAGTCACACGTTCATTCTGCAAGCACATTATTCTGCAACCATACATTCATTATGCAACACACGTTCATTATGCAAACACACGTTCATTATGCAAGCACACGTTCATTCAGCAAGCACACGTTCATTCTGCAAGAACGTGTTCATTCTGTAAGCGTGAATTCATTCTGCAAGCATACGCTCACTCTGCAAGCACGCGTAAATTCTGCAGGTACAAGCTCATTCTGTAAACAAGCATTCATTCTGCAAGCATACAATCATTCTGCAAGGATACATTCATTCTGCAAGCATACATTAATTCTGCAAGAATACGTTCATTCTGTAACCACCCATTCATTCTGTATGCACACGTTCATTCTGAAAGAACACATTAATTCTGCAAAAGCAGAAGCATTATGTAATCACATATTCATTCTGAAAGAAAACATTCATTCTGCAAGCACACAAGCATTCTGTAAGCACACATTTATTCTGCTCGCACATGTTAAATCAGCAGGAACGCGTTCATTCTGGAAGCGCTCGTTAATTCTTCAGGTACACATTCATTCTGTAAGCACACGTTAAATCAGTATGTACACGTTCACTCTGCAAGCACACTTTCATTCTGCAATCACACATTCATTCTGGATGCATATATTCATTCTGCAAGCACACGTTCATTCTGCAAGCACATGCTCATTCTAAAAGCAATCATGAGTGTACAATCCCGTTAAGTGTACAATCAGACAAGGAATGAGATAGTTATTACAAACGATCTTAAACGAGGAGTCAGAAGAAGAATTCCATCACTGCCATCTTTAACAACCACGCCTTTTTTTTTTTTTTACTAAATAATAAATAGAATTAACAAAAAATGTATGTGCAAAGTCACTTATTTGTTGATTTATTTAATAATTATACTTATATAGTCATTCATGGCTTTTATTTAATGTTTATACTTATATAGTCATTCATGTCTTTTATTTAATGTTTATACTTATATAGTCATTCATGTCTTTTATTTAATGTTTATACTTATATAGTCATTTATGTCTTTTATTTAATGTTTATACTTATATAGTCATTCATGTCTTTTATTTAATGTTTATACTTATATAGTCATTCATGTCTTTTATTTAATGTTTATACTTATATAGTCATTCATGTCTTTTATTTAATGTTTATACTTATATAGTCATTCATGTCTTCTATTTAATATACTTATATAGTCATTCATGTCTTTATCTATTTATTTATATACTTTTGAAAGTAATTTTCAGCTGAAGAAACCTATTATGTGAATGCCTGTCTTGGTGAAGCATTAACAAGCACATGGCACTCGGCAATTACTGTAATACACAAGTACACTCCTACGCAATAAACATATCTTTAGTACTTTAGAGAGAATCATTTTACTGGTTATGAAATATTTTGCTTATAATAAATGCCCAAAATACAGTAATTTCTAACCTAACATTGCAAAGTAATTCTTAACTGTTACATCATGTTCATGAGAAATTAAAAAAAAAAGTATAAGGACCAAATATACTTCTATTATTATCTAAAGTTCATTCCTTCTAAAGAATGCTGGAAACATGTACATTAGGAATAAGCTGGACTTTTGATGGTGATATAGGATCAGATTTTATAATAGGTCATGATAATGAATTGAAATGGAGACACACAGTGGATGACCACATGATGTCTGCTGAACAAGGAAAATATATATTTATGACAAATGCCACATAAACTGACCTTCTTATGGCTGGTACAATCCGCAGGAGAGGCTGTGCGCCGATGGGCAAGCAAGCTGCTGGGTTCGGGTGTCATGGTGTTTTCCAGATCGTCCTCGTCTTCCAGCCTATCCAGATAATCGTTTCCAGGACTCAGAACATCTCTTCCGCTTTCAGTATCCAGACTGGAGGATCTGGCGTAGATCTGAGAGTTCCTGTGCTCATCTAAACGGCTATGGTGGTCTTCAGGGTGCCTCTCTTGTTCATCAGAGTGCCTTGAAAATCGATTGGCACTGTGACTTCTATGTTTGGAACGATAATGATGATGGTGATGATGAAGAGCAGCCCCAGCAGCGTCTATGCCCACCTGAGTCACACATCCCACTGACGAGATGTTGTCCTCCATGACAGCTTGATGCCCCCAGATACCCTAATACCCAAATGGAGACGAGGGGGATAGCAGGGACATACAATTTACCCCTAAAATCCAACTACGAGGTTTTTCCAGTTGCAAATTGATAGTGGAGTGGTTGGTATAGTAGTAGTAGTAGTAGTAGTAGTAGTAGTAGTAGTAGTAGTAGTAGTAGTAGTAGTAGTAGTAGTAGTAGTAGTAGTAGTAGTAGTAGTAGTAGTAGGTAGTAGTAGTAGTAGTAGTAGTAGTAGTAGTAGTAGTAGTAGTAGTAGAAATAAAAGATTAAGCAATAAGCTAACCAAGAGAACTTTTAAAAAATGTACGAAGTACTGTGAATGAAATTCTGAGAGAGAGACAGTTTTATCAATTGTATAAAAAGTGTCTCAAATCGTTCAGGGTGGGGAGGGGGACTATGCCATGGGGTACCCCCTGGAATCAAGTTTTCCGTGTTCTGGGGATGTTGGAATTGATAATGGTGATGGTGATGATAATGATGATTGTTTCATAGAATTCAACGGTAGTCTTTCTTAGCCGATGCAAAATTGGCAGTCTACTGATAAGCTTCTATATTTTCCCAGCTGCTTTTATTCGTTTAAGTTTGTGGCTACTACTTTTCCTGCAACTACTTGTGATAAGCTTGCTACTTTTCCACTGTCTACCATATTCCAGTTACTGCTATTGATGCTACTTTTTTCAGGTGTTCACGATGTTACTGATTTCTATAGAACTACTCTTGAGCTGCTACTTCCAAATTTGCTGCTGATTTGTTTCTAGTATTACTGCTGCTATGACTACTATTTAGGTCAACAAAGATTCCAAATTCCGTGAATTATTCGTTGGAATAGGAACTGGCTGGGTCTTAATTTGCAAATTCCCAATTCCAAAATATCTGTATTTAGTGCTGATTCTTGAGTTTTCATAAATAATTTCTGCTTTCTTCGCCGTCAGGAAATAGCAAAAGAACCGATACATATGAGAGGCACGTAAAGAGTTATTTAAATAGAAAAAAAACAATAATTGTGGTATTCGACTAGTATAAATGTGGGTTAGGTTAAATTTATATATAATTTATAAATATTTTTCTTAAGATGTGGCGGTCGTGGATCCCGTTTTCTGTAACATCTCGTCAACTATACCATGCATTCTGGAAAGAGAAAGAAAACGGAATATTAGTCCAAAAATAGAGGGGTTCCAGCCATATGTATATTTATTTATAGTACATATAAGTTAGAAGAAAATAATTGATAAGAACCATGTTGAAAAATACAAAATAAAACATGTGGAACACCAAGAGAATCTTCATTCTGATGATAAAAAAGGAAACTAATGACTAAACTTAACAAATGGAATTAACCTAACTTGATTATATTAATAATAATAATAATAATAATAATAATAATAATAATAATAATAATAATAATAATAATAATAATAATAAAATAATAATTTCCATATTTAGCAGGACAAAGCTATTAATTATTATTATTATTATTATTATTATTATTATTATTATTATTATTATTATTATTATTATTATTATTATTATTATTATTATTATTATCAAAGTAGCCAAAACCTGCATTACCGCTAATAATCTTGTTAAGTTATGTACGTAAAAAAATATAGAAAAAATAAATTTAAATTATAAATGATATGACTATTTTGGGATTTTCCTGGTACGGTCTAAACAGTCATGATGATGATGATATTGTTGTTAAATTAATCTCTATACAGTGGTATTATTCCCCCTTGTAAGGGGCTTGGCCGAGTCAAAGAACACCCATTCACTAGAACCAATCAGAACTCAATTGCTGTCTCCAAAATTTATTTTATTTAGAAAATTTATATATTCTCTCTCTCTCTCTCTCTCTCTCTCTCTCTCTCTCTCTCTCTCTCTCTCTCTCTCTCTCTCTCTCTCTCTCTCTCTCTCGTAAAAAAAATATACTTGATATTGCTAAATTAATCTTTATGCAGTGGTTTCATTCCCCCTTGTAAGAGGGTTGGCCAAGCCAAGGAACACGTATTCACTAGAACCAATCAGAACTCAATTGCTGTCTCCAATATTTATTCTATTTGGAAAATGTATGCATTCTCTCTCTCTCTCTCTCTCTCTCTCTCTCTCTCTCTCTCTCTCTCTCTCTCTCTCTCTCTCTCTCTCTCTCTCTCTCGTAAAAAAAAAATCTACTTGGTCATTGCTTGCTGACACCTGCCGGCGAAAACTGCAACCTCAGCAGGAATTCCAGCGGCCTTGTGATGGCTTTTTGCTTTATCATAAATACAATAATTGGGAAAAGATGAATGGACGAATTGTAAAGAGAGAGAAAAGAGGATGAACATGGAAGAAGAAGAGGAGGATGAAGAGGATAAGGAGAAGGAGAGAATGAAGAGGAGGAAGAGGACAAGGAGAAATAAGAAGAGGAGGAGGAGGAAGAGAAGGATGAAGAGGAGGAAGAGGACAAGGAGAAATAAGAAGAGGAGGAGGAAGAGGATGATGAAGAGGAGGAAGAGGACAAGGAGAAATAAGAAAAGGAGGAGGAAGAGGAGGATGAACAGGAGGAAGAGGACAAGGAGAAATAAGAAGAGGAGGAGGAAGAGGAGGAGGAAGAGGAGGAAGAGGACAAGGAGAAATAAGAAAAGGAGGAGGAAGAGGAGGATGAAGAGGGTATTGAGAAGAAGAGGACGAAGAGGAGGAAGAGGACAAGGAGAAATAAGAAGAGGAGGAGGAAGAGGAGGAAGAGGACAAGGAGAAATAAGAAGAGGAGGAGGAAGAGGAGGATGAAGAGGACAAGGAGAAATAAGAAGAGGAGGAGGAAGAGGTTAATGAGAAGAAGAGGACGAATAGGAGGAAGAGGACAAGGAGAAATAAGAAGAGGAGGAGGAAGAGGACAAGGAGAAATAAGAAGAGGAGGAGGAAGAGGAGGATGAAGAGGGTTATGAGAAGATGATGCCGAAGAGGAGGAAGAGGACAAGGAGAAATAAGAAGAGGAAGAGGAAGAGGATGAGAGGAGAAGGATTAATCCAAATAAAAAAATAAACAAAGGATTTATATAAGGGGAAATAGGAGAAGAAGAAGAACGCTGAGGAGGACGAAGAAGGAAGAGGAAAAGAAGAAAGAAAAGAAGAGAGAAAAGAAGGAAAAGAATGAGGAGGAAGAGAATAAATAAATGAAAGGAGAGGAGGAAAATAAACATGACAGAAGAATACGAAGAAGAAGGAAAAAATGAGGAGAAGAGAAGAGAAGGAAGAGGAAAAGGAAGAAGAGAATGGGGAGAAGAAAGAGGAGGAAGAGAAGAAGGAAGAAGAGAATGAGGAGAAGAAAGAGAAGGAAGAGGAGAAGGAAGAAGAGAATGAGGAATAGAAGAATAAAAAGAGGAGGAAAATGAGAAGGAAGAAGAGAATGAGGAATAGAAGAAGTGAAAAGAGGAGGAAGAGGAAAAGGAAGAAGAGAATGAGGAATAGAAGAAGTGAAAAGAGGAGGAAGAGGAGAAGGAAGAAGAGAATGAGGAATAGAAGAATTGAAAAGAGGAGGAAAATGAGAAGGAAGAAAATAAAAGGTGAGAAAAAGAAGAAGAGAAAAGACCAGGATGAGGAAGGAGAAAGAGGAGGAGGAGGAGAGGAAAGAGGAGGAAGAGGAAGGAGGAAAAGAAAGAGGAAGAAGAGAACAAAAGAATAAATGAGGAAGAGGAGAAGAAGAATATGAAGGAGAAGAAGGAAGAAGGGAAGGTTAACGGGCGCCACGGTCTGAGGTTAGCAAGGGCATGCACTCAGGGTAACGATCACACCTGCTAAAAACCAATGTCCCTCGCAAGAAGGCACCGTCCTAGCCCTTAGTAGAAAAGGGAGTCCGTGACGTAAAACCGATAAACAGAATAGAGTAATGGGGAAGAAGTGGGAAGAGAAGATAGAGAAGAAGAAAAATAAGAAATGAAATAAAAATGTAAATGGAAAAAACGAAAAAATTATTAATAAAAGTATGAAAGTGATAAAAGAAAAAGCAAAAAGATATATCAATAATATGATGTTTGTTCCGGTTTTACGTCACGGCCTCCCTTATCAACCAAGGGCTAGGACGGTTGCCTTCTTGCGAAGGACTTGTTTTGACAGATGTAATCGTTACCCTGAGCGCATACCCTTGCTAACCTCAGACCGTGACGGGGCGCGAACCCTCAACCTGACGCGTCAGAGTCGCGGACGCTACCGATTGAGCCACGGTGACTGCATATCAATAATATGATAAAAACAAAAAAGAAAAACAAAAAATAGATTTAGAAAATAATGAAAGGAATTAGTAAATAAGGCAAAAGAAAATACATAAAAATTTTGGAAATGGATAAAGAACGAGAAGAGAAAATAAAAAAAATAATATTGTGAAATTAAAATATTTTTGATAAAAGAATTAAAAGATAAAATAATGGTTTCGGTTGGATTCGGTTTTACGTCACGAACTCCCTTTTCTACTAAGGGCTAGGACGGTTGCCTTCTTACAAAGGACTTATTTTGGCAGATGTAATCGTTACCCTGAGTGTATAAGAAATAAAATAGAATGTGTAAAAATAAACAATAAGATTATAACCAAAGCAATAAATAATTCAATATAATTATGAATTGGATATTAAAATAAAATTTAAAAATATCGAAATGAAAATAGGTCACGAAGACAAAGAAAAAAAAATACTTAGAAATCAGGAAATCGAAGAAAATTTTCAAGAAAAATATAATAATGTAAAATACAAAAAAATTAATAAAAAAAAAAAACCTGCCAATATATAAAAGTAATAGGAAAAACTGATTAAAGATATATATTAAAATACTAAAAAAATAAAAAAATATATTAAATTAAGTAACAAAGAAAATTATATAATTTAAATAATAAGAACCAACTGATTAAACATATATATTAAAATACTAAAAAAAAAAAAAAAAAAATATTACATTAAGTAACAAAGACAATTTTAAAATAATAATAATAAGAAACAACTGATTAA
>JAXCGZ010011662.1:5000-10000 GCA_037179515.1 Halocaridina rubra | reverse complement strand
TGGAATCTTCTTCTTCTTCTTCTTCTCTTTCTTCTTCATTATCTTCTTCTTCTTCTCTTTCTTCTTCATTATCTTCTTCTTCTTCTTTATATTCTTCTTCTTCTTCTTCTCTTTCTCTTATTCTTCTTCTTCTTCTTCTTATTCCTCTTCTTCTTCTTCTTATTCCTCTTCTTCTTCTTCTTCTTCTTCTTCTTCTTCTTCTTTCTATTCTTCTTCTGATTTTTCTTTTCCCTGTTTGAACTGACTTTTCTTCTTTTTCTCTATTTTTCATTACTTCTACATTTCAACTTCGCGTTTTTTTTTTGCTTCATCTCCTCTTTCTTAAACCCTTCCCCATTATCATCTTTCTCTCTATTTCTTTTTCTTTGCCTTCATTCTGACTAATTATTTTTCGTTATCGTCTGTTTTGTCTTTAAGCCTTTCCCATCTTCCGTTTCTTGCTTCTTTTGGAAAGTCTTTTTATTTTATTTTTTAATATTTTAATTTTAATGTTTTTAATAAAATCACAGTCTTTTTATTCTTTTATCTGTGTGTCTATTCTGTAGTTTGAGTTCAAATAAAAAAAATTAGTCCACTAGATACGATTGAGCCCACGGCAGGGCGTTACGAAGGGCATCCTGTCTTATTTCTTCAGCTCCAATCTTTCTGTATCCACCCCATAATGGGGGGGTAATAGTGACATGTAAAACGTGAAAGATTTGTTGCTCCTCAAGCAAACACAATTACTTTTTCTATGTCTACATCACGTTTTCTATGCCTACATCACGTTTTCTATGCCTACATCACGTTTTCTATGAATACATCACGTTTTCTATGCCTACATTCAACACTGAATATTCTTTGATATTCGTTACACACCTCTTATTATCCCTCCACATCTGACAATGCACAACACTCCCCATCTCTCTTTCTCTTTGATTTATGTCTTCTTCGTGCCCAGGCCCGATAGGAGCATTTATTTTTTTAACCTGTCCTAGTGTCACACTTATTCTAAAATATATTTGTGCCATAATTTTACATATTTCCTTCTTTTAATCTTCTTTTTCTTCTTTTCATCTTTCTTTCTTCTTTATATTAATGTTTTCATCCTTCTCTCGTATCAAGCCGAAGGAATAAGAGAAAAGAGAAACCTCTCAGCTAACTGCTGGAGCAAGGAATGAGCAGACTTAAATAGATCCTTATATAATAGTAAAAATAGCAATACTGAGGTGTGACAAGAATATCTCTTCCATGTTCCCCTGCGTATCGCAAAAAAAATCGATTAAATGGGGCAGAATGAGGGGACTTGGAATCCTCTTCTTCATACTTTCATCCCACTAATCATACTTTTTTGCTTTGAGTCAGCCACCCCCATTTAAGGAGATTATGACTTTTGTGTATAGATAATAATAATAATAATAATAATAATAATAATAATAATAATAATAATAATAATAATAATAATAATAATAAAAATAATAATAATAATAATAATAATAATAATAATAATAATAATAATAATAATAATAATAATAATAATAATAAAAATAATAATAATAATAATAATAAAAATAATAATAATAACAATAATAATTAAAGCAATAATAATAATAATAATAATAATAATAATAATAATAATAATAATAATAATAATAATAATAATAATAATAATAATAATAATAATTAAACAGAATTCAACAAGAGATGCAGGAACTGAAGCGACAATAATTATATATTAAAAGCAAAACTGTTGAAAAATTTTATTACATTATTTAATAAGAATTGAATAAGCATAAAATACGTCAATTAAATTCAATAAATTATCATGAATAGTCAATAAATGCGAAATAATATAAACCAATAAATTAGGGAATAAGTAAATAATGAATAAATAAGCATATGCAGTACTAAATAAAGGCAAAAATAAGTATATATGTAAACAATGTATATATATATATATATATATATATATATATATATATATATATATATATATATATATATATATATATATATATATATATATATATATATACATATATATATATATATATATATATATATATATATATATATATATATATATATATATATATATATATATATATATATATATATATATATTCCTAACTAAACAATGGAGAGGAAAAACAGTAATAACTGAAAATAATTTGCAATATAAAAAAATATTTTTAAATAAAATTCATTTCATCAAACTAATGCATTAATTAAAAACAAAAAGCGTGTTTTACGTCACGGACTCCCTTTTTTACCAAGGGCTAGGACGATTGCCTTCTTGCGAAGGACTTGTTTTGGCAGATGTAATCGTTACCCTGAGTGCATGATAATCTCGAAAAAAATTGCTTTGAAAAATAACAGAGAAAGGAAAATTCTGTATCAGAGATGAAAAAAAAAGTGGAAAATTTATTAATGTTTCCTCTAGCCAAATGTATTAAATATGGACAAAACGAGTGATATCGTATATATGCAAAGTAACGAGATAAATAAAACCCTCCATTAGGGACGAGATATAAACACCTGAAAAAAAAGTTTAACTAACCATGGTTAGGGAGAGCGTTTCACGTTCCACACCCAAACGGTTGACACCACCGACCGGACCACAACCGAGCTAACCCACACCCCAAGAGATACTAAAAGATCTTACTCAGCCAATCCCTTCCTCTCTCTCTCTCTCTCTCTCTCTCTCTCTCTCTCTCTCTCTCTCTCTCTCTCTCTCTCTCTCTCTCTCTCTCTCTCTCTCTCTCTCTCCCCAGTTCCTCACCTCCTCCCTTCTACCTGTACTCCCCTTGCCATTTCATGTCCAAACCTCTGTCTTACCTTCTTGGGTTAGGGAAGCTGCCTGCGTTCTCCTAGGGCACCCTTCCAACCTGCCCAAACGGGCACCTGCCTCTTGCCTCTTTAAGATATGCTTACCCCCAAATCACCAGCAGCATCCAATCTTATCCCCCTACCCACGTCGCATCCAGCCACCCCCCCATCCTCCAATCTCCATTCACTCCTGGAAATTTATGTACTGTAAGAAATATTGTGTAATGAGAACGCTCCCCCCCCCAACATGCAGTCTCCTTGTTACTGTGGCAGTATTATGAGGTATATAATAGTTACTGTCTTTATTATAGCTTTTTGCTTATTATGTTTGTTCTTGTTTGTAGATTTCTTGTCTCTTTCGTTGGTAATAATAATAATAATAATAATAATAATAATAATAATAATAATAATAATAATAATAATAATAATAATAATAATAATGAGAATGATAATGATAATAATAATAATAATAATAATAATAATAATAATAATAATAATAATAATAATAATAATAATAATAATAATAATAATAATAATAATAATAATAAAGAATAAGAATAAGAATAAGAATAAGAATAAGAATAATAATAATAATAATAATAAGAATAAGAATAAGAATAAGAATAAAAATAAGAATAAGAATAATAATAATAATAATAATAATAATAATAATAATAATAATAATAATAATAATAATAATAATGATAATAATAATAATAATAATAATAATAATAATAATAATAATAATAATAATAATAATAATAATAAAATGTATAAATTACATCCTGAAAACTAAAGAAGTAACATTAATCTGTCATAGAATCTCCAATAAAAAAAATTGGTAATTACCTAAATTCAGCATAATCAATTAAAAAGCAACAATATCGACATTAATGACAATAATACAAACACCAGCATCACTGGGGTAGTGGTAGCGTCTGGGGCTGGTAATATACTGGCCACAGGATCGATCCTGGCCCGGGGTTGGATAAGCTTTCATCGTCTCATGTCAATTACAAATTAAATTTGGAAATTAACTGATTATTCAGCCATTAGATGGAGATCACTGGGCCCACGTAACTTGAGAGGAGACTTGACCCCTGGCTATTTGGTAGATATATAGTTGGACTCTGTGATATTACAGTCCTTTGCCTCTGCCTTTCATTAGAGATCTCTATCCTTTAACTATGTCACTTAACTTCACCCTTATCGTTTCAGCAACAAATAAGGAAAGTTCACTATTCACGACATATGTGGCTGAAAGAATCACACCATCTAGCTTCCAGGAAATCTCCCTGAAGCTAGAAAGTGTGATCACTGAATCACTGGAACAAGACACATTACATCTGACTTTCAACTCAGTCTCGGTTGATCATACTTTTTTACTTGAAACCAGTGGTCATGGTTAATGAAAATTATTTTGTAACTTCTAAAATGACAAGAAAGGTTCGCATGGCTCAGATGATTGAAGCTACTAACTGGATCACTCTTTGTCCAGGTGAGGCAATTCTTTAATCACTACCAATAAGGATACATGGATGGCTAAATGGCAGTCTACTTATCATTCGCCAATATGAAGGAGATTCTTTTGACAAATATCACGCTGTTTATGCACCACGGATGTAGCTATTAAGGTATAGAAGAAATTCTTGGTGGATGTAGCAGCTGAGCCTGTCCTTCAACCACTTGCTGGAAAAGTAATGTCTCGCAAGTCTAACGAGCAAGTAAAAATAAGTGCCCAAATGGACAAGAGATCAAAAGGCTCTCTCCGTTATCAGAATCTTTTACCCACTGGACCCGAACCATATCCATCAAGCACTTGAAACTGCCCACAAGAAGAATAAGAATCACCAGCACTAAATAAGAATCAACCACACTTTTAGCGTGGCAGAAAAAGACATGATTTGCACTGTGTCGTTGGTGCATGGCTGCACTGGCGATTCTCTCTTTCTTGGGTATGATTATACTGCTTTGCCTCCGTGGGACAAGGTTCCAAAGCAAGGCAGAAAAAGTAGTTACTGGGAGTCGAATTAGGGCATAGCTTTGCTTGTGATACTTTATTTAAAGATAATAAAAAAAAAACTATAGGTAAAATGATGCTGGAATTAACAAGCGAGGATGATGGAGCAGTTCCTTTAATTTTTTCTCTAAAAAGGCAGTAGTAGTTGCAGCAGTAGTAGCAGCAGCAGCAG